>CM063513.1:40154738-40164738 GCA_032199755.1 Ambrosia artemisiifolia | reverse complement strand
TTCAAATTGTTGTGGATAAATGGAATGTGAGCAGAAAGGCTCACGCTGATATAATCGATTGTGGAAGACAATCATTCGTAAAGGATGGAATTGGGTATAAGGATAAGAATGGAATCGAAAGATCTCTATTCTTGCCCTTGAGCCAAAGTGAATACATACCCATTCCATCACCTCATCCAAAAAATGACCTTTTTGAAAATAAATGTGATGAATCTGAGTCAAATGCTAACATAAGTAAAAGCGATGCAGATGTGACCCAACAGGCTCAGGTGAAGGATGATGAAAGTTGTGGTGGCCAGACAGTGGGTTTAGGATATCCGGGTGCCAATTACTCAACAGTGAATTGGTTCATCTGGAACAATGAAAATTCAAAAAACAATTCTATTTTGGATGACTGTAAAACTTTAACTAAATCGGATGACTGTAATAGTTTGCCTAGGGTGGATGATTGTAATAGTTTAACTAGGTTGGATGACTGTATTTCTAAACTTGATTTAAAAGGGGCTGTGGCTCCCGATGATAGGAAGCCTCCTATCAAACGATCTAATGTTTGTGTTGAAAATGTTATTCCTGTGTGTGTTGATCTTAATGCTGCATTCTCTGATGATAATCATGTGCCCAGACCATCTGTGTTTGTGCCAGAACTTAAGCGTAACAGGTTTGGGAAATTTCTCACTGAGGAAATCCCAGAATTTATCCCCTCATTCACAGATGTATCAGGTTCTGAAGAATCACAAAGTGAAACAGGTACCTCAAGTTCTGAAGAATCACTGAGTGATACAGAAAGCAGCTCCAACTTAAATAATCTGGACACCAATGAAGAATCAAGTAGCAACAGGGAAGAATCAAGATCAAGCGAAAGCTCAAGATCAAACAAGATCAAGAAAAGAACATCACAACCATCATCATCCAGATCTTCTCCCAAGATCAAGCCTAAGCATTCAAAATGCTTCAGATGTGGAAAAGAGGGTCACGTGGTCAAAAACTGTCACATAAAACCTAAACCACAAAAAGATGTCAAAACACAAAACTCGTTTTCGGATCAACTAAGAAATCTTCAAGAAACCGTAAAAAGTTTTGTTAAAAATACACAAATTTGGAAGAAACAAGAGTCAATTTTGGGAGAAAACCATGACAGATCAAAAATTAAACAAACTTGGATTCCCAAAGTCACTTAAGTTTCAGACAAAATCACCATTGTACATAGATTTTCTTTAGTTTAGCTTTGTTTCTCTTTTGTTTTTGACTGTGCAGAATAAATTACAAAAATGGCTGATAGCTCTCATGAGATATCTATGGCATGTCGACAGCGGCGCTTCAAGACACATGACGGGACTGAAAGAACTCCTCAAGAACTATCGGTTCATTGATGGAGAATTTGTAGCGTTCGCTGGGAATGAAAAGGGTGGAAAGATCGTTGGCATAGGAGATGTAGTCTCTGATGCACTGACACTTGAGGACGTCAACTATGTTCCAGAGCTGTGCTACAATCTGTTGAGTGTATCACAAGTCTGTGACAAAGGAATCTCAGTGTTGTTCAACGACATGGAATGCATCTTCCTAAAGCCAGGATTTAAACCACCCACTGACATGATCATGCTAAAAGCCCCCAGACAAAACAATACTTATGTGATAAACATGAGGGATGCCAAGTCTGAACAACCAATGACTTGTCTACTGTCAAAGGCATCCGAGTCAGAGTCACTGTTATGGCACAGGCGATTAGGTCATGTTAACTTTAAAAATATAAACAAACTTTCTAAACTTAATCTAGTCAGAGGTCTTCCTTCTAAGGAATTCCCTTTTTCTGAAAAATGTTTAGCATGTGCCAAAGGTAAACAACATAAGAAATCGCATAAGTCCAAAACAGTGAACTCAATTGACTCTCCTCTTAAATTACTACATATGGATCTTTTTGGTCCTATCAGTATAAAAAGCCTGGGTAAAAAGTCTTACTGTTTGGTAATTACAGATGACTTCTCTCGCTTCACATGGGTGTACTTCTTGGAATTCAAGAGTGAGGCTGCTGAGACCTTGATGCTGTTCGTTCCGTTGATCGAGAATATAATCAAGTTAAAAGTAAAGTCAATCAGAAGTGATCATGGAACATAATTCAAGAACCAAAGTTTTGTGACGTTCTGCGGCGGGAAAGGAATTCATCTCCAATACAGTGCTACAAGGACTCCTCAGCAAAATGGAGTGGCTGAAAGGAAGAATCGTACACTTATTGAAGCTGCCAGAACCATGCTCATTGACTCTAAGTTACCGATCATCTTCTGGGCAGAAGCTGTGAATAACGCCTGTTATGTTCTTAACAGGGTCTTGATTGTCAAGCCTCGTGGGAAAACAGCTTATGAATTGCTTTTCAAAAGAAAACCTCTCATCGATTATTTCAGGCCGTTTGGATGTTCCTGCACTCTTCTGAACAACTTTGAGAATATCATGAAGTTTGATGCTGTTGGAGACGAATGTTTCTTTGTTGGATACTCGTCTAGTCAAAAGGCTTATCGAGTTTACAACAAACGTACCAAGATGGTTCTGGAATCTTTTTATGTTGACTGGCAAGAATCCAACTCTACTAATGTTGGAACTGGTCCTGACTGGTTCTTTGATGTGGATGTTGTGTTCAATCACTTTGTCATTCCTGAACAGCAAGCTCATGCAGATCAAGCTCCTGAAAATCAAGCTACAAGCTCATCTCCCTTTGGAAATATTCTCTACTCTTCTGATGATGAAGTCGCACCGTTTACCACCCGTTTCTCTCCTCTGGTTGCTGATCCAATTGTTCCTCAACTTAATAATGGTGATACTACTGCTGAAACCTCTAACATTCCTGAAAGCACGTCAAATGCTGAAGGAACACAATCAAATCAGCAGTCTGTAAATGAACCATCCAGCTCTTCTACACCTGGAGATCATCTTTCGGATCTTCCTCTACAAGTGCAAGAAGAAGAAAATATGGGATTCAAATCTTCTAAGAACCATCCAATTGAAAATGTCATTGGACCAATCAGTGAGGGTGTTCTTACAAGAAATCAGACAGACAAGCTCAACACCGCTCTCTCAGCATTCTTATCTCAAACAGTACCTTTCAGCATTGAAGATGCAGTTAGAGATGCAAGCTGGGTAGAGGCCATGCAGGAAGAACTATTTCAGTTCAGAAAACTCAAAGTGTGGGAGCTCGTTGATTTGCCTGAAGGAAAATATCCTATTGGGACAAGATGGGTTTTTCGCAACAAAATGGATGAACGCGGCGTGGTAATCAAGAACAAAGCTCGTCTGGTTGTTCAAGGATTTCGTCAGCAGGAGGGGATTGATTATGAGGAAGTCTTCGCTCCAGTCGCTCGACTTGAAGCCATACGCATCTTCTTGGCATATGCTTCATATCGAAATTTTAAAGTCTTTCAGATGGACGTGAAGAGCGCTTTCTTATATGGGAAGATCAAAGAAGAAGTCTATGTGTGCCAACCGCCAGGATTCGAAGACCCTCATCATCCAAACAGATACTACAAGTTGGACAAGGCTCTCTACGGTCTCCATCAAGCTCCTAGAGCTTGGTATGAGACCTTGTCTTCATATCTGCTACAAAATGGATACACGAGAGGGAAGATCGACATGACCTTGTTCACCAACGAAGTCAATAAACATTCTATCCTTGTTCAGATTTATGTTGATGATATTATCTTTGGTTCAACTGACGAAAATTTGTGCAGGGAATTTGAAAGCATTATGAAGTCTCAATTTGAAATGAGCATGATGGGAGAACTCTCATTTTTCTTAGGTCTCGAAGTCCAACAGAAAGAAGACGGTATTCTCATCCATCAAGCAAAGTACACAAGAGACATTCTGGTGAAGTACAACCTGTCGGATTGCAAACCGTCCAACACTCCTTTTGCAGCTCAAACAACACTTGTACCAGATCTCGAAGGACCTTCTGTGAACCCGCACACTTATCGTTCTATGATTGGATCCTTGATGTATCTTACAGCCAGCAGACCGGACATCATGTGGGCAGTTGGATGCTGTGCTCGTTTTCATTCAAATCCAAAGCAATCTCATGAAACTGCAGTAAAAAGAATCTTCCGCTACCTCAAAGGAACACCAAAACTTGGTTTATGGTATCCTAAGAGTGACAATTTTGACCTAATTGCGTACTCTGATAGTGATCATGCAGGTTGCAGGATTGACCGAAAGTCTGTCTCTGGTGGCTGTCAATTTCTGGGAAACAGGCTCGTGTCATGGCAGAGCAAGAAGCAGACCACTGTGTCTATATCTACCGCTCAAGCTGAGTACACAGCCGCATCCAGTTGTTGCTGTCAAGTGTTGTGGATCCAAAATCAGCTGTTGGATTACGGTTTGAATATCATGAGAACCCCAATCTACATTGATAATGATGCTTGTCGTGACATTGTGAAGAATCCAATTGATCATTCGAAAACTAAACATATTGAAATTCGGATTCATTCAATTCGCGATGCGCACGACAAGGGGTACATACAGGTGTTGCCAATAGATACTGCTGATCAAAAGGCAGATATCTTTACCAAAGCTTTCGACAAAACCCGCTTTCGTCAGTTGGTAACTTGGTTAGAGATGATCAACTTTGAATGATTCAAAAAAAAAAAAAAAAAAAAAAAAAAAAAACTTTGTGAATAAACTTTAGAAAAATCTTATGTTTTAAAATAAAATAAAGATTTTTGGGGGAGAAATAAACCGGTAGATCCCTAAATTTGCAAGTTTTAAAAACTCTTTCAAAACAATCAAGAAATGATAGAGACTAATCATATTTGTCAGCATGTGAATAGGACCCAGAGGACGTTGTGGCTTCAAGCAACGACATGTCGGTAGATTCAGCCTGGAATTGAGTAAACTGCTAAAAGATGACAAACTAAAAAGTCTACACGAGGTGTTGGATTCCCACTGTGTTTCAGGATTGCACAAGCTGAGTCCGGTCATACACAGGTTGAGAGATCAAAAGACACAGAAAATTTTGTGCATAAGCAACCAAAAGACACCTAAGAGTGCAAGCTACCAAAGCGGGGCTATTAAATGAAAATGAGCAACAAAAGACACGCAATGTTAGTGACGTGCAAACATATAGATAGCTCACAAAGCAATCAGATGATCATCTTCTCTGCTTATGGGAACATAGACCTGAAGCTCTCATCATCTGATTGACATAATGATCATCTTCTCTGCTTATGGAAACATAGACCTGAAGCTCTCATCATTATATCTCAATAAACCTTGAGGATTGGTAGGCTTACACTTGGCACAAGTGGGGTCCATTAACATGTCGTCAATATTACCAAAACATGATAAAGATCATCATATAAAGTATGTTGAAAAACGAGAGGCATGGATTTAAGTGGACAAATATACCGACAGTTTTTCTTGGGCTACAGCTATCCAACGGAAAGTTGAAATGTGGTCTGGCAGGTATGACTGGTATGATCTTGATGCAAAAGGTGAGAAACGGTTGATCTCTAAACTCAAATCTTTGGTTAAAAAGGCTATTTTCTTGTTTGTGGGCCTGCGAACTTAACAGCTTTCAATAAGCTTTGATTGGGCCTGCGTACTTGACTTGGGCTTTTGGGCCTGCGCACTTAAAAGTCAAGTACGCGGCCCAAACCATGTTTCCTATAAATACCACTGTTATTTTTGCTTTTAACTTTTTATTCAAAATTTTCGAACCCTAAATTTTACCACCACCCTCAACCGTCGTGTTCTTCTTTCCAACCACCACTAAACCACCGTGTACCACCACTTAACAACACCTGTTGATCCATCTTCTGTCTTCCATTATCTGTTTGTTTATTTGTTTAAGGTAGTTAAATGATTCTAACAAGATCCGTGGTGTATCTACAGGATTCATGTGCGAAATCAGTGAATACAGTTGAATGTTTGGGGTTTTGATGAACTGCGTACTTAAATTCTGGAAGAACTGCGCACTTGTTTCATATGACTGCGCACTTGCATCATATGATTCAAAGTTCTGAAAACCCTAACTAACTGCGTACCAAATGTGTGAACTTGAAATCTTAAACGAAAGTTTAAGTGTCTGCGTACTAGTCTAGTACGCAGACTTGATGACTCCTTCCAAGCCGTTACCATGCCCGAGTAAACCAAGTGCGCACTTAGGTTACCCGTATCCTAACCTGACCTGTGACTGCGTACCAAGCAACAAGTACTCAGTCAAGGCTGAGTACTTAGATGCAATCAGACTCGGGCTGCGAACTTAGATTATGTGAACTTAATATTGGACCAAAATGTTGACCATTGACTTGACTATTCACGACATTTGACCGGACTACGTACCTTGACTCATTCATCCGTAAACCGAAACTGGACTCAAATGACTATTAAAATGAAAAACGAAACAAATCATATACACTTTAAAATCTAATCAATAAAATGAATAACACACGTAAAACCAACTTAAAATCAAACCTAGTCTAAGTACGTCGTCCGTCAAAGTAAATGAAGTGTCTATCATTAGTCAATTCAAAATCAAAGTTCTAACTTACTTTTCGTGCACGTGTCCCACACAGATGGCTCTTGAATGGGATCCAAGAGGAATGCACAACCAACCGATGATTCTGGAAACTGATGATACAAAGTTTCGAGACGTTGTTGCATGGATCAGGAGAAGCAGGATCGGATATGCGGTAGAGCAGCACGTTCAGGTCTACAGCTCTCACATTGAAGACTTCTGGCGATCTGCTAAAGTAGAGACCGTGGCACGTGTCAAGAGGATTAAAGCAACAGTAAGGAACAAGGCAGTAGTCATTACAGAAGATACAGTACGAAATGTTCTAAGATTTCAGGATCAACCAGCAACTGTTAGATCTTTACCGAAAACTGAGATTCATCAAGAGTTCCTGAATTTTGGATACAAAGGAGATTTTGATGCAAGGGGTGATATCAAGAAGAGCCAGCTGACCAGAGATTGGAAGCTTATTTGTCACGTATTTCTGATGTCTCTGTGTCACAAAAAAGGGGGGTACAATGCACTCAGTCCTGACTGGGCAACTGCCATGATTAAAGTCTGCAAGAATGAACCTTTTAATCTGTCTGGATTGGTGTTTGATTGTATGGTGAAGAATGCTCAAGCTGAAAGGAAAAAGTGGACGATGTATCCCAGATTCGTTCAGATGATGATCAACTCACAACATGAGGATCTGCCCCTTGGTGATAAATACAGTTTCGCCAAAGGTGCACGATTCTTCACTGAGTGCAACACACCTGACTGGGAACCCCTGCTGGAAAGTATGTATGCTGCTCAACGCTATCCAGTTATAATGAAGCTGTACAATGAGATGAAGAGAAGAAGACAAGCTACTGTCAGAGCTCAGCAACCAACTACAACCGAACCTGCACCTTCTGAACCTGCTCCTACTGAACCTGTTGCTACAGTGCCTCAGCATACTGCTGAAGAAGTTGCCCGAGAAAGAACTGTTGGAAAAAGGGCGGCATCTGATCCTGTTCCTCAAAGGCCAACTAAACGAAACAGGCCTACTGGTTTATTGCAGCAAGGGAGAGAATCATTAACTCCTGAGGAACTTGAAATGGCTGAAGCTGCCAGACAGAATGCTGAACTTGCAAAGGCAGAGAGAAGAAGAAGGAGAGAACAGCTGCCCGAGTCTGAAAGGCCACGGGTTATGACAGAAGAGGATCAGGAAAACGAAGCGATACTGGAATCAATGTTTGGTGTGGAGGGTCAACCTGGGCCTTCCACTGACAGGCCAGGGCCCTCTACTGCCAGGCCTGGCCCTTCCTCTGAAAGACCTCCGATTCCCAAGCCTCCTGCGAAGAAACAATCAGTACCTTCCTCATTTGTTCCTGGTGCACCACGTCGAAAACCAGTGCATCAAGAATTGTACGAGACACTATCTAAGGAAGTGGGAAAGAATGCTGCTAAGGAAATTTGTATGTTGAAGAATCAGATCTACAATAATCAGGAGTTAAGGAAGAAGCTGAAGAAATTGAAGCACAAAAACCGAAGTCTTGAAAAGGTGGTTAAAGATCAGCGTTATCTGATAAAGTTTCAGACTGAGGTGCAAATGAAGATGTTTGATATGCTTCAGGAGTTAAAGAATCAGGGTACAGATGCTCCAAGAATGACTTTTGATGAAGCATTTGATTTCGGGAAATTCATGGAAGAGGAAAAAGAGAAAGAAAGAAAGGAGGAAGAAAGTGATGTCGATGAGATCAGTGAAGACGAGATGCCGGAGACGTTCGTAGAAATGGGTGCGGGGGAAAACACAGTGTATGAGATGGATGATGGGTACATATTGGATCCTGAGAGATCAAGCTGGTTTCCAAGAAGACCAATCACCATTCCTGCGTTGCACCAGAACATCCACCACACTCGTGCATCTCACCAAGAAAGAGTTGTTTGTTGGGGTTATGATGGGTTTAAACGTCTATTCTTTGTGAAGCGAAGGGGAGGTGTGATTCAGTACTTCAAAGGCAGACCGAACCTGAAGACTCTCCCAAGATGGGATATTAGGGAGATGTGCAGAACACCCTTCATCAACCACTCTCAAGACTCCACAGCTGACATGGTTTCGGTGTTTATAGAAGATGAGTGTGCCCGTGACTTCAAGAATTGGAAGCCACAGAAGCCGAGGAGAAGAATGTCAAAGAAGAGAATAGATCCAGCCACCGGACGGGGAATGATAACCTACGTGATAGACCCTCCCCAGGTCGTCACTAGGGTTCCCATCCGTCCAGAGCTTCCTGTGATTTTATCAGATTTCAAAAAGTGGTTTTATGACAGCCGAACTGGTGAAGCTGTGATCAAACTGAGAGATGATACAGAGGCGTTGAGAATAGTTGACCCAGTAGATGTGTTTGCGCTGAATCCTTCTGATTTAACTACTCTGTTTGCGAATCAGATCAATGTGGGTGCTGGTAATGTACTGTTTGAAGAGGCCATTCTGTTCAGAAGGGCAGTAGAGAGAGCTTTGAAGCGAAAGCAAGAACTGATTGATTTAGTGGCCAGGATCAACGCAGCTGATAAAGCCAAAGATGACAGAGCAATAGCTGCTGCTGCTGCCGCTGCTGCTGCGAAGATATCAGAAGCTGAAGTCATTTCAGAGGTACAAACACAGACTTCTGCAGCAACAGCTGATCCTGAGATTGAGCCTTCTCAAGCCCCACCAGTCTCTCCAAGTACAGCCCCAGAAACTCAGCAAGATCAAGCAACTGTAGATCTAGCTGAGTTATTCATTCAAGAGCCATCCACTGAAGAAACACATGCTGAAGAACCTCGTCCTGAAGATCCAACAGTTGAAGAGAGCTTTGTTCAAGCACTCCCGGCACGCCAAGCAAGTCAAGAGGGGGAGTCAAGTGATGTGGAGATAGATTGATTTTGTAGAACTGGTAGCTGTGGTCTAGGGGGAGTATTGTTGGGTTAATATGAGACCACAGTTACCAGGTTTAATCATGTTTAGTTATATGTTAGAGTTGGAGGGTTAGTTATGTAATTAAAGCATAGTTGTAGTAAAGAAACCCTAGTCTGCGAACTTAAGGGACGGGGACTGCGAACTTAATGTTAAGTTCGCAGTTCATCAGGTTCTCCTATAAATAGAACCTCATTTGTGCAGCTAGGGTTAGGGTTTTTGTTATATCTTTGAGAGCACAAGTTACAAGGTGCGAACTTATCTGTAATCCATGGTTGTTCACAGCTGAAATCATTAATGGAATCGTGTCTTTATGTTTCTTGTGTGTCGGTTTTTATAATCTTCATCTAGTTCTTTAACTTGTCTTGATTAATCAACTAAAACACCTAACAAATAGGTGTTTCTAGTTGATAACAATCTAGTGCACACTTAAGATCTAGTAATTTTGGGACTACACTTTTCCCGGAGAAGAAGCAATGACGGTATCTGGGGAATAAGCATTGGCTAACTCTGTGCCAGCAGCCGCAGTAATGCAGAGGATGAAAGCGTTATCCGAAATGATTGGGTGTAAAGCGTCTGTAGGTCGCTTTCTA
>CM063513.1:39959738-40149738 GCA_032199755.1 Ambrosia artemisiifolia | reverse complement strand
TAAGGTATCTGATCATGCTACAGACTCAGATAAAGGCTACGAAGCTGATCGGTGGGTAATCGGACTCATAGTGCGAGAATTTCGTAGAGATTCGTACACAGGAAAAGACTCGAGTTTAAAAGACAGAAACTATCGGTACTTTTGGATTTTAGGGACCCGAATCGAGGAACGGGAAGGCCATGAGGTATCTGATGATGCTACAGACTTTGGTAAAGGATACGAAGCTGACTAGTGGGTAATCGGACTCACAATGCGAGAATTACGTAAAGATTTGCACACAGGAAAAAACTCCAGTTTAAAAGACCGTGACTATCGGTAGTTTTGAAGTTTCAGGGACCTAAAATGATGAACGAGAAGGCTGTAAGGTATGTGATCATGCTACACATTCAGTTAAAGGATACGAAGCTGACATGTGGGTAATCGGAGTCACAATGCGAGAATTACGGATAGATTCGTACACAGGAAAAGACTACAGTTTAAAAGACCGTGACTATCGGTACCTTTGGAGTTTCAAGAACCCGAATGGAGGAACGGGAAGGCCATAAATACCTGATCATACTACCGACTCAGATATAGATAGGAAGCTGACCGGTGGGTAATCGGACTCACTATGCGAGAAATACGTAGAGATTCGTACAAAGGAAAAGATTCCAGTTTAAAAGAACGTAACTATCGGAAGTTTTGGAGTTTCAGAGGCCCAAATGGAGGAACGGGAAGGCCATGAGGTATTTGATCATGCTAAAGATTCAGATAAAGGATACCAACCTGACCGGTGGGTTATCGGACTCACAAGGCGAGAATTAAGTAGAGTTTCGTACACAGGAAAAGACTCCAGTTTAAAAGACCGTAACTATCGGTACTTTTGGAGTTTCAGGGACCCGAATGGAGGAACGGGAAGGCCATGAGGTGTCTGATCATGGTACAGACTCAGGTAAAGGATACGATGCTGACTAGTGGGTAATCGGACTAACAATGCAAGAATTACGTATAGATTCGTACACAGGAAAAAACTCCAGTTTAAATGACCGTAAATATCGGTAATTTTGGAGTTTCAGGGACCTGAAAGGATGAACGAGAAGGCTGTAAGGTATGTCATCATGCTACCCACTTAGATAAAGAATTCAAAGCTGACCAGTGGGTAATCGGACTCACGATGCGAGAATTACGTAGATATTCGTTCACAGGAAAAGACTCCAGTTTAAAATACCATAACTATCGGTACTTTTGAATTTTTAGGGACCCGAATGGAGGAACGGGAAGGCCATATGGTATCTGATCATGCTACAGACTAAGAAAAAGTATACGAAATTGATCGGACGGTAATCGGACTCACAATGCGAGAATTACGTAGAGATTTGTACACAGAAAAAGACTACAATTTAAAAGACATTTACTATCAGTTCTTTTAGAGTTTTAATGACCCGAATTGAGGAGTGGGAAGGCCATAAGGTATCTGATCATGCTACAGACTCAGATAAAGGATACGAAGCTGATCGGTGGGTAATCGGACTCACAGTGCGAGAATTTTGTAGAGATTCGTACACAGGAAAAGACTCCAGTTTAAAAGACCAAAACTATCGGTACTTTTGGATTTTATGGACCTGAATGGAGGAACGGGAAGGCCATGAGGTATCTGATCATGCCACGGACTTTGGTAAAGGATACGAAGCTGACTAGTCGGTAATCTGAATCACAATGCGAGAATAATGTAAAGATTCGCACACATGAAAAAACTCCAGTTTAAAAGACCGTAACTATCGGTAGTTTTGGAGTTTCAGGGACCTAAAAGGAGGAACGAGAAGGCTGTAAGGTATGTGATCATGCTACACATTCAGATAAAGGATACGAAGCTGACCTGTGAGTAATCGGACTCACAATGCGAGAATACGTATAGATTCGTACACAGGAAAAGACTATAGTTTAAAAGACCGTAACTATCGGTACCTTTGGAGTTTCAGGAACCCGAATGGAGGAACGGGAAGGCCATAAAGTACCTGATCATACTACCGACTCAGATATAGACACGAAGCTGACCGGTGGGTAATCGGACTCACTATGCGAGAAATACAAAGGAAAAGATTCCTGTTTAAAAGAACGTAACTATCGAAACTTTTGGAGTTTCAGGGGCCCGAATGGAGGAACGGGAAGGCCGTAAGGTATCTGTTCATGCTACAGACACAGATAAAGGATACGAACCTGATCGGTGGGTAATCAGACTCACAAGGCGAGAATTAAGTAGAGATTCGTACATAGGAAAAGACTCTAGTTTAAAAGACCGTAACTATCGGTACTTTTGGAGTTTCATGGACCCGAATGGAGGAACGGGAAGGCCATGAGGTATTTGATCATGCTACAGACTTAGATAAAGGATACGAAGCTTACTAGTGGGTAATGGAACTCACAATGCAAGAATTACGTAAAGATTCGTACAAAGGAAAAAACTCCAGTTTAAATGACCGTCGCTATCAGTAATTTTGGAGTTTCAGGGACCTGAAAGGAGGAACGAGAAGGCTGAAAGGTAGGTCATCATGCTACACACTCAGATAAAGGATACAAAGTTGAGCTGTGGGTAATCGGACTCACGATGCGAGAATTACGTAGATATTCGTTCACAGGAAAAGACTCCAGTTTAAAATACCATAACTATAGGTACTTTTGGAGTTTTAGGGACCCGAATAGAGGAACGGGAAGGCCATTTGGTATCTGATCATTCTACAGACTCAGATAAAGGATACGAAGTTGATCGGACGGTAATCGGACTCACAATGCGAGACTTACGCAGAGATTTGCACACGGGAAAAGACTACAATTTAAAAGACATTTACTATTAGTACTTTTAGAGTTTCAGGGACCCGAATTTAGAAGTGGGAAGGCCATAAGGTATTTGATCGTGTTACAGACTCAGATAAAGGATACGAAGCTGATCGGTGGGTAATCGGACTCACAGTGCGAGAATTTCGTAGAAATTCGTACACAGGAAAAGACTCCAGTTTAAAAGACCAAAACTATCGGTACTTTTGGATTTTAGGGTCCCGAATGGAGGAACGGGAAGGCCATGAGGTATCTGATCATGCTACAGACTTTGGTAAAGGATACGAAGCTGACTAGTGGGTAGTCGGACTCACAATGCGAGAATTACGTAAAGATTCGCACACAGGAAAAAACTCCAGTTTAAAAGACCGTAACTATCGGTAGTTTTGGAGTTTCAGGGACCTAAAAGGAGGAACGAGAACGCTGTAAGGTATGTCATCATGTTACATACTCAGATAAAGGATACAAAGCTGACCTGTGGGTAATCAGACTCACAATGCGAGAATTACGTAGATATTCGTTCACGGGAAAAGACTCCAGTTTAAAATACCATAAGTATCGGTACTTTTGGAGTTTTAGGGACCCGAATGGAGGAACGGGATGGCCATATGGTATCTGATCATGCTACAGACTCAGATAAAGGATACGAAGTTGATCGGACGGTAATCGGACTCACAATGTGAGAATTACGTAGTGATTTGTACACAGGAGAAGACTACAATTTAAAAGACATTTACTACCAGTACTTTTAGAGTTTCAGGGACCCGAATTGAGGAGTGGGAAGGCCATAAGGTATCTGATGATGCTAAAGACTCAAATAAAGGATACGAAGCTGATCAGTGGGTAATCGGACTCACAGTGCGAGAATTTCGTAGAGATTCGTACACAGGAAAAGACTCTAGTTTAAAAGACCGAAACTATCGGTACTTTTGGATTTTAGGGACCCGAATGGGGGAACGGGAAGGCCATGAGGTATCTTGTCATGCTACAGACTCAGGTAAAGGACACGAAAAGTCTCCACTTTAAAAGACCGTAACTATCGGTACTTTTGGAGTTTCAAGGACCCGAATGGAGGATCGGGAAGGCCATAAGGTATCTGGTAATGCTACAGACTCAGGTAAAGGACGCGAAGCTGACCGGGCGGTAATCAAACTCACAATGCGAGAATTACGTAGAGATTCATACACACGAAAAGACTCCAGTTTAAAAAAAACCGTAACTATTGGTACTTTTGGAGTTTCGGGGACCCAAATGGAGGAATGGGATGACCAAAAGGTATCTGATCATCCTACACACTTAGGTAAAGGATACGATGCTAACCGGTGGGTAATCGGACTCACAATGCGAGAATTACGTAGAAATTCATACACAGGAAAAGACTCCAGTTTAAAAGACCGTAACAATCGGTACTTTTGGAGTTTCAGGACCCGAATGGAGGAATGGGAAGGCCAAAAGGTATCTGATCATGCTACACAGATAGGTAAAGGATACGAAGCTGACCGGACGGTAATCGGACTCACAATGCGAGAATTACGTAGAGATTCATACACAGGTATCGGTAGTTTTGGAATTTCAGAGACCCGGATGGAGGAATGGGAAGGCCATAAAGTATCTAGTCATGCTACAGACTCAGTTAAAGGATACACAGTTGACTGCAGGGTAATCGGAGTCACAATGCGAGAATTACGTAGAGATTCATACACAAGAAAAGTCTCCAGTTTAAAAGACCGTAACTATCGGTACTTTCGGAGTTTCAGGGACCCGAATGGAGGAACGGGAAGGCCATAAAGTATCTGATCATGCTACTCACTCAGGTAAAGGATAGGAAGCTGACGAAACAGTAATCGGACTCACAATGCTAGAATTACGTAGAGATTTGTACACAGGAAAAGACTCCAATTTAAAAGACCGTAGCTCTCGATACCTTTGGAGTTTCAGGGATCCGAATTGAGGAACGGGAAATCCATAAGGTATCTGATCATGCTACTCACACAGGTAAAGGATACGAAGCTGATAGGACGGTAATCGGACTCACAATGCGAGAATTACGTAGTGATTCATACACAGGAAAAGACTCCAATTTAAAAGACCGTAACTATCGGTACTTTTGGTGTTTCACGGACCCGAATGGTGGAGAGGGAAGGGCATATGGTAACTGATTATGCTACGGTAATTGGACTCACATGCTACAGACTCAGTTAAAGGATACCAAGCTGACCGGACAGTAATCGGACTCACAATGCGAGAATTACGAAGAGATTCGTACACAGGAAAAGACTCCAATTTAAAAGACCGTAACTATCGATACCTTTGGAGTTTCAGGGGCCCGAATTGAGGAACGGAAAATCCATAATGTATCTGATCATGCTACACACTCAGGTAAAGGATACGAAGCTGACAGGACGGTTGTTGGGACAAAGAGGATTGAAGAAACCACCTTTTGATAACCTTAGTCTAATTCATATCTGCCTAAGTATAGAACTGCTGAAGAACAAAAGAAGAAGTGCTGAAGAACAAACACCAAAGTACTGAAGAGTAAAATCATCAGAAGTTCTGAAGTCTAACCAGACATTTCACTGAAGAACTGCTGAAGACAAACTGCTCATCAGCAGTTTGTCACTCATCAGCACTTTGCATCAGAAGCTTCTAACCGACTGAAGATCAGCAGTTTGTTTATTATATTGTTTTGTTAAAGTCTAGATTTCAAGTTTCAATGTACAGGCTGTTGTAACCTTATCTTAGCATAATATCTTTGTTAAATATCTTAGATTACTTCAGACAACAGTTTAGTACATTAGTCTATAAATAGATGAGTTTGTTCATCTATTTTTCATATGTGATTTTGTGTAATATCTTTGATCTTAAATTGAAATCCTTCGGGCTTTAAACTTATAATTCCATTTCACATCTGAGAAACATAAATTGCTTTACTGCTTTACACTTAACTGTATTTATTGTTTCTCATTTATTATTCAGTCAAGGGGGAGTAATAACTCCTCATCAAAGTGATCTTTTAGACCTTTGAACACTTGTATTTCCGCTGCTTAATAACTCATATATAAATCTGATAACACATAAGTGTTCATAAACTAAGCCACTGATCCAACAATTGGTATCAGAGCTCTGGTTAATCTGATCAAAATCAATCTAACAAATTGAGATTCAGACACAGGCTCAATATTGATATTCAATAAAGGATAAAAGGCTCACTTTTTAATCCATCACTTTAAAGAAGTATTGACAAATCCAAACTTCTTAAAAATGGACCCCTACAATACTGGATCTGCCAACAAACTTCCTATGTTAGTCAGAAATGAATATAACATATGGTCTAAAAGGTTGGCACATACTATTTCCCAAACAAACACTGGATGTTGGAGGTCTGTAGTTTTTGGACCTCACAAACCAGTAGTAAGTGATCCAGAGGGAAAGACTGAAAGACCAAAAGATCCAAAAGAATACACGGAGGAAGATTTCCAAAAGTTTGAGCTTGATGCAAAAGCTTTCTCCATGTTGGCTATGGCTCTCCCAAACGAAATTTATGCTGGCCTTTTACACTGTGAAAGTGCCAAAGAGCTGTGGGATTGCCTAAAAGAGCAGTTTGCAGGAACTGCTGAGGTGATAGCCAACATCAGAGAAATATTGGCTCAACAATATGAAACTTTTACTCACATAGAGGGTGAATCTTTAACACAACAATTTGAAAGATTTTCTTCACTCATCTCTGAGTTAAAAATAAACAATCAGACCTATTCAAATGAGTCTATGTTGCATAGATTTTTAAGGTCTCTACCTTCAAAATGGGAAACATACTCTATAGTCCTCAGAACAAGTTCAGATTTTAATACCTTGAACCTAACTAGGTTACATGGTAAATTACTAACTTTTGAGAGAGAAATCAATCAAAAGAAAAAGTTGCAAGAATCTGGTAAAACTGCTGATGACTATACTCCGGGTAGCACAGCCCTATTAGGACATGACTCACCATCCTGTTCTAATAATTTTGGTTCTTTTGACCACATTGACATAACAGCTGGGATCTCATCAGATGGATCTTTCCCAGCTTATGACAATGAAGAACTGAGTCAAACTGCTGACAACATGTGTTTCATCATGGATGATTTAAAATATTTTAGCAGTGATGACTTAGAAGAAATGGAAATATTGCACCAACTGGCCTTGTTAAGCTTAAAAACTAACAAATTTTATAAAAGGTCAGGAAGGAAATTTCCAGGACTCAACAACTCAACAAAAGTTGGTTTTGACAAATCTAAACTTGGATGTCTAAGTGTCAAAAGTTGGGACACTTTGCTAGAGAATGTAGAAGCTCTAGCTACAACCAACCAATGTCTGGAAATCAATTTAACCCCTCATATAACAGGAATAATGGAACTCAAGGGAGTGCTCATTTTGTACAGGCACAAGCTCCACATGTTCAATATGTGCCACAAGTACAATATGTTCAAATGCCTGCTCAACAACAACAGCAGCTGATGCCTCCTTTTCCAACTGCTCAACAACCTGCACTGAGAATCCGGTTAGGGACCGAACTCACGGATCGAATAAGCGTAAACAACTCGGTTTCAGACGGGATGATCGAGACGAGACAGAAACATACGATAACAACGTCATCACAGATTCGTATTAATACAGAAACGGTTACAGACACTGTCATCAGTAGGATAAACATCAATCTCGTGGCCGGGGGAGGTTGGGCATAACCTCCCCCTTGAGAGCATTCAAAGTACCAACTCAAATCACCAAATGATAACAAACACATGAGATTGCTATTTATAGTCCAAAACTCAAGTTCCAGATTCGCCCCTTTGGATGGTCGAATGTGGAGCATTTCCACATTCGCCCATTTGTGTTGGTCGAATGTGGAAAGCTTCCACATTCGCCCAGTATATATATGGGTCGAATCTGGCATGGCTTTGTCCTATATTTTACAAATGCGTCAGATCCATAAAATGCCCTTATGGATCACCACAATCTCATGTAACACTATACCTAGACTCAACCCTAGTCTATTCGACAGTGACGTCCACAGAAGTGCATCAACAATCTCCCCCTTGGACGTTGCTGGCGAATCCACAAATCTCTTGCACATCAACAGTTAGAATCACAGGTCTCCCCCTCAATACATGCACCATTGCATTGAGTTAGAAATACAACATCCTTCGTGAACCGACCAAGTAATGCACTACGGACCCTCAGCATCAATACGCAGGAAGTCAGCTAGACCACGTATATCATTTGCTCCAGATCACCTAGTTACGCCAATGTGAAGTCGACAAAGTAATGCACTGCAGTCTCGTAGCATCAGTACCCAGGGATGTCATCTTGACCAAGTACATCACGCGCAATCCAACTAGCCTGATAAGACCCCTACTAGAAGGATTCCATACTGACCGATCAGATATTCAACATAACACGTAGATACCACCACTAATTTACGTCTCATATCTGCACTTAACCTTTGCATCACTCTTCACACCAACTGGAGAAGTCTAACTGTCAGTATCCAATTAAACATCTCAAATGTGACTATGTGCAAAACAATCCACTCGAACATTAGTATTTCTATGAAATTCTTCATCTGTGCTGACTGTGATTGCATTACACATTCTTCTCTTCACATTCATCTCTTTTCCTAGCATCTTCAGTCAATAATTGTTGAAGTATCAGACACATCGTTACATCAACAATCTCCCCCTTGACTGATGCTTCACCAAGTTTCTCTGAGATCCCGTATAATCAATCAATCATGTTCTTGAGTAACTTCATCTGTTCGACAGAATACAAGCCGTAGACGAGTGAAACAAGCCATCAAAAGTTTTCAGCACTTGAAACTTTCGAAAGTTTCACTCTAATAAAGTTTCAAGTGCTGAAAACTTTTGATGGCTTGTTTCACTCGTCTACGGCTTGTATTCTGTCGAACAGATGAAGTTACTCAAGAACATGATTGATTGATTATACGGGATCTCAGAGAAACTTGGTGAAGCATCAGTCAAGGGGGAGATTGTTGATGTAACGATGTGTCTGATACTTCAACAATTATTGACTGAAGATGCTAGGAAAAGAGATGAATGTGAAGAGAAGAATGTGTAATGCAATCACAGTCAGCACAGATGAAGAATTTCATAGAAATACTAATGTTCGAGTGGATTGTTTTGCACATAGTCACATTTGAGATGTTTAATTGGATACTGACAGTTAGACTTCTCCAGTTGGTGTGAAGAGTGATGCAAAGGTTAAGTGCAGATATGAGACGTAAATTAGTGGTGGTATCTACGTGTTATGTTGAATATCTGATCGGTATCAACATGCACAAACTCAACAACCCCCTCAGCAACAAAGCTTATTTACTTCAGGGTATGTTGACTGGAGCAGTCTTCCTTATGACACATCAGAATGCAGTCAGGATGCAGACAATAAGGTCTATGATGTCAACTGGGGAGAACCTGATAATGGCAGAAAGAACTTTGCCTTAATGGCTTTTGAAGGATACTCTTCAAATTCTGCTCTCACACAGGTATCACAACAATCTCTGTTAAAGCTTTGCACTAAATCTTGCAAAGAATCTTTTGCTTTAATTAGAGAAACAAATGTGCATTTACAAGGCAAAACCAATGACATGGAAAGAAAATTCACACAAATGAAGTGTGATTTGGAAAGAAAAATTGTTTTGAAAAACAAAGAAATTTCCAAACTGAATGATAAATCCATTGAAACAGAAGCACAAATTAAAACTATGATAGACAGCCTAGGAAATGTCAGACAAGAGCTTGCTGACACCAAGGTTGATTGTGAAAAATGGGTTGAGTCTTGTAAAGGGTATCAAATGTTGCTTAACAAACAAACTGCAGCCAATGTTAAGTTTGGCATTGGATATACCCACACTGAATCACCAACAGATTTCACCCACAAAACTGATAATGATGTGAAGAAATTGATTCAAACTTCTGATATGGAGGAATGCACATCCTACCATCAGAACTTCCTCAAAAAGGGAAGTACTGCAGAAGTTAAAACTACTGACAATAAGCCATCAGCAGTTTCAACTACATCAGGAGTTGAGACCCTGAAAACTGCTGATGACCTATTTCAAAAATCTGATTTTGTCAGTAAATTGCCTTCCAGCTCTCTTGATTTATCTAAAAAGAAAGAGAAGGAAAAAGCATGTGAAATATGTGGTCTGTTTAACCACATAACTGAACTTTGCAGATATAGAAAGGTAAATCAGTTAAATAAACAAAGACAACAACTGATTGTGGGAAAACAGATAAAACAAGATTTTAAAAATACCTTTTTTCCCAACAAACAACAATCAAACAAAACCCTTTCTAAGAAGAGGCCTTTATCTCAACAAAGGTCATCTTCTCAAAGTTCAACTTCAGAAGTTTCACCTAACTCATCAGCAGTTTCACAAACTTCTGAAGTTAAAGATTTGATAAACCTGGTTAAACTTCTGATGACCAAAGTTGATGGTGGAAACCAAAAAGAACCCACCATTGTTCTTAATGACAAATCCATTGCCAAAAAGACATGGATTTCTAAAATTGGTCCACAACAAGCTGTACCTGTTCTCAAGAGCAAACCCAAAGCCAAACTGGCTTGGGTTGCCAAAACTAACTAATTTGCTATCTTGTGCAGAGGGTCTCCAAAGGTTTGAATAGCATATGGTATGTGGATAGTGGAGGCTCAATGCACATGACTGGATGCAGATACCTGATAAACAATTTTATCAGCCAAAGAGAAGGATCTGTGTCCTTTGGGAACAATGCCAAGGGATATGTGCTAGGATATGGCAATGTATCCTCAGGCAAAATGCAGTTTAACAAGGTCAATCTGGTTGAAAACCTTGAGTACAACTTGCTGAGTGTCTCACAAATGTGTGACAAAGGATATTCTTCCTTTTTCACAAAGACAGCATGCAAGATCATATCACCAGAAGGCCAGAAGTTGATAGAGAAGATTATTGAAGATCATACTTTGCTGATTGCCAAAAGATGTGGCAATGTCTATGCAGTGGACATTGAAAAAGACAAAGTATTGAACAAGACTGCCTGTTTCTTCTCAAAGGCATCAACTTCAGAAAATAATCTCTGGCACAGGAGACTTGGCCATGTGAACTTTAAAACCATCAATAAAGTCACAAAAATGGGCTTGGTCAGAGGTCTACCTTTGAAGGAATATCAGTGCAAAGAACACTGTGTTTCCTATCTTAAAGGTAAACAACATAAGTCCTCCTATAAGTCTATTGAAGAATCAAAAACAACTGCATGTCTTCAACTACTCCATATGGACTTATTTGGACCAGTTAAGATTATGAGCCTTGGTAAGAAGAAGTACTGCTTGGTCATCATTGATGACTACTCAAGATTCACATGGGTCTTCTTCTTATATTCCAAGGATGAGGCAGCTGAAATCATCAAGTTCTTTATTCTACAAGTAGAGAAGCAATACTCTCTATCTGTCAAAGTCATCAGGAGTGACAATGGGACAGAGTTCAGGAACAAAACTCTGGATGAATTCTATCTGTCTAAAGGGATTGTTAGACAGTTCAGCATTCCCAGAACTCCTGAACAAAATGGTGTGGTAGAAAGAAAGAACAGAACATTAATTGAAGCAGCAAGAACAATGTTAGCTGATTCAGGCCTACCTTTGTATTTTTGGGCTGAAGCAGTCAACACTGCATGTTATGTTCAGAACAGAGTTCTTATCAACAAGAGACATACCAAGACTGCCTATGAAATTCTTCATGGCATAAAGCCCCTTATCTCCTTCTTCAGGGCTTTTGGATGTCAATGTTTTATCCTCAACATCAAAGACTCTATTTCTAAGTTTGCTGCAAAAGTTGACACAGGTTATTTTCTTGGTTATTCTCCTTTGAGAAAAGCTTACAAAGTTTTCAACTCAAGAACCAAGATAGTAGAAGAAACACTGAATGTCAAGTTCAATGAATCAAAACACACTCTTATCCCAGCAAATCCTGCTGAATTATTTGATCTTGACAACTTTCATTTCGGACCTGAAAAGACTGTTGAATCATCCAAACCTCCTCAAAATGGTTTTCAAGGATTTGAAGATGATAGTCCTGCACCATGGACTCCAAACACAGTCAGAAGATCAACTATTAAACCTTCAGAAGTTTCAATAGCTTCAACTTCAGGAACTACTGATGAACATTTTGAAACTACTGATTCAGCTGAACCTAAAACTCCTGAAGTTCAAATAACAGCTGAACCAGATATTATCAATCTCGGTGGTTTATTTGAAGAACCTGTAGAGCCATCATCCAGTACAGGTTTACAACAACTGATTGAACACAAGGATCATCCATTGGATCAAATCATGGGTGATATTGCATCAGGGGTACTCACAAGAAACCAGCTTTCCAACTTTTGCTTATTCTCAGCATTTATCTCTCAGTTGGAACCAAAGAAGTATCAAGAAGCCCTCAAAGACAACAATTGGGTGCAAGCAATGCAAGAAGAGTTGCTTCAATTCAAGAAACAACAGGTTTGGGAAATCTGTCCCTTACCTGAAAACAAGCAACCAATTGGAACAAGATGGGTCTTCAGAAACAAATCAGATGAAGCTGGTATGATCATCAAGAACAAAGCAAGACTAGTGGTACAAGGTTATTCCCAAGAGGAAGGAATTGATTATGATGAAACCTTTGCACCAGTTGCAAGACTTGAAGCTATCAGGTTATTTTTAGCTTATGCAATTTCCAACAACATAAAAGTTTATCAAATGGATGTCAAAAGTGCATTTTTGTATGGAAAAATAAAAGAGGAAGTGTATGTCTGTCAACCTCCAGGGTTTGAGGATCCTTCTCATCCTGATTGGGTTTACAGACTTGACAAAGCTCTTTATGGGCTAAAACAGGCTCCAAGAGCCTGGTATGAAACACTTTCCAACTTTTTACTTAAGAATCACTTCTCAAGGGGATCCATTGATAAAATTCTTTTCATAAAACATGTTGGAAATCATGTCTTACTTGTTCAAATCTATGTTGATGATATCATATTTGGTTCAACAAACTCAAAACTGTGTGAAGAATTTAAGAAACTCATGCAATCAAAATTTGAAATGAGTACAATGGGAGAATTGCAGTACTTTTTGGGACTGCAAATCAAGCAACAGTCAAATGGAACATTTATACATCAATCAAAATATGTTAAAGAATTATTGAACAAATTTTCTTTACAAGACTATAAAACATGTTCCACTCCCATGACACCAATCACACAAGTTGAACCAGATGATCAAGGGAAACACATTGATCAAACCATGTATAGATGTATGATAGGTTCTCTTTTGTACTTAACTGCTTCTAGACCAGATATCATGTTTTCAACTTGTGTCTGTGCTAGATACCAATCTGCACCAAGAGAATCACATCTAATTGCAGTCAAAAGAATCTTCAGATATCTGAAAGGAACTCCTACTTTAGGAATTTGGTATCCTGCTTCAAGCAATACCAAGTTAACTGCTTTTTCAGATAGTGACTATGCAGGCTGCAAGATGTCAAGAAAGTCAACATCTGGTGGTTGTCAATTCTTAGGAAACTGTCTGGTGTCCTGGCAATCAAAGAAACAAACATCTGTGGCAACTTCAACAGCTGAAGCTGAATACATTGCTGCTGCAAGCTGTACTTCACAGATACAATGGCTCCAATATCAACTGCTTGATTATGGAATCAAAGAGACCAAGACCCCACTTTTAGTAGACAGCAAATCTGCCATTAGCATCATTCAAAATCCTGTTCAATTTTCAAAGACTAAACACATTGAAATCAGGTATCATTTCATAAGAGATTGCTATGAAAAAGGCAAGATTGAGGTGAAGCATGTCACAACAGCTAATCAAATAGCTGACATTTTCCCCAAACCCCTTGATTCAACAACTTTTCAGAGGTTAGTATCCATGCTTGGGATGTTAAACTTAGAAGAAAGTCTGTAAGTGTTTCACTTTTTAGTTCTGCACATATTTTATTTTCACTTACATACTTATCTGTCACAAACCTCTGAAGACCAAAAATTTGAGAAAGAGAAAGTACTGATGAACAAACTTTGAAAAATACTGATAAACATCAAAAATGGGATATTTTCAAAATGGATATAACTACTGATGAAAATCAGAAGTTAGTAAAGTGTTTTAAAAGTCATTTGCATCAGCAGTTGAAACTGCTGAAGAGATGACTAAAACCACTGATGAAGAAACCTTCTTCTTTAGCAGTTTGACTAAAAAGGGTAAAACAGACTTTTCACTCATCAGAAGTTTGACCTAGTCGGTTAAAAATTTCTGATAAATACCCTTTTCAAACACTTATCCATTCAAAAAGCAAAATTCCCTCTCTCTCTCTCAAATTCAAAGCAAAACTCCCTCTCTAACCTAAAAAATTACTGTTCGATCAAAAACAACCATGGCTCTCGTGTTAAAACAGGGACACAACCAAAGAGGCTACTTTGTTAAAGATGAAGCCTGGTCCCAGTATGATGAGATGATTGATCTCATCATGAAATCCCAATATTATGAAGCTTTCACCATTGATCCACCCATTCATGAAGAAACTCTTAATGAGTTCTGGGCTAATTCAGAGACGGTGAAGGTGAATAATGAAGTGATCTCCCTCAAATCTTCCATAAAAGGGAAAATGATGGCCATCTCATCAGAAACACTAAGCATTAGGCTTGGTTTGAAGGATTCTGAGGCACCTGAGCATATTCCAAACTCAGACATCCATCTAACCATGACAGAGTGTGGTTATCAAGGTACTTTGGCACAAGCAACAGTTTATAAGAAATATTTTGACCCACAATATAAACTGTTATTTCATTATATTATTATGTGTCTAAGTCCAAAAACTGGGTCAATAGATCAGATGCCTTCTACTTTTCAACCTATTTTTCATTCCATCATAAATGAAACACCTTTTAAGGCATCAAAATTATTTTTCAATGAACTGGTTTTGCATCATGAAAATGATAAAAAGAAATTTTTGTTGTATCCAAGATTTGTTATGCAATGCATAATAAAGGAGCTTGGAGAGGGAGTACTTGAGGGTGAAGCAACTACTTTAAACCCATTAACTTCTCAAGTATTCTCTAGGCACAATAAACCAGCACTTGTGCTAGAAGATGACCAAGGGGAAGAACAACCCATCCCCAAGGAACCCACATCTTCCAAACCCAAAAAGAAAACCAAAAAGCCTAAACAACAAAAACCAAAACAAACCAAGTCACTAAAAAAGAAAGTTCAGGAAGTGGAGAAACCTGAAACTACTGATGTGCACTCTGCACTTGATAAGGAAGTGGCTGAAACATCCTCTCAGCACACTCCTTCTCCACCAACCAAAAGAAAACCTGTCACAGTTATCTTTCAAAGAAAGAAATTTAAGAAACCAATAACTGTTGACCCTACCTTTGAAACTGCTGAAACCAACCCTGAACCTATCCAAACTCCTGAACACCAACCCATCTCAACTACTGAACCTGAACCCTCACACACAACAATAGAAATTGCCCAACTTCTCTCAGGACTAAAAGGAACCCATTCACCACATGTCACTCCCCCAGCAACATATCAAATTGGGGAGATGCCTTCAGAAGTTGACATGAATGTGGATCCTATTAGCCCAACCCAGAGAGATGAGGATGAACAAGAGTTTATAAGCCCAAACTTACAAACTTTTGATACTTTTGAGGCTGCTACTACTCACTTATCACCCAGTGGTGAACCTAAGGACAGTAGTAACATAGCTAAGACCTCAAACTTGGCAACTACTGATGAAGGCCTAAGGCCAAAAGTAGGAAAACCTCGGTACCAAGACAAAGAGGTTCATGAGACTACTAGTTTGGGTCTAGCTCATGATATAACTGATCCTGCCCTCTCTGAGGACACTATCAGGGATTCAGATGATTCCATTAATTTGGTTGATGAATCAAACATTCCACAGAAAGAATTGACGGTTGATATTGAAGGTCCTGCATCTAAGGTATCCAAGCTCAAGAAGCTGGTCACCAAGGATCAGGTTAAAGACCACTTAGCCCAAAAATCCCCAAAAGTGGCATCTTCAGAGCAATATGAGGATCACCCAAAAAGCACCCCTTCACCAAAACAACCTACCCAATTCCCTGGGCTCACAAGCATAGACTTGAACCAACTATGCAGCCCAGAAGGTCCCCTGTACCAGGCACTCAAACAAATCATAACTGATCAACTCAAACCCTTCACAACTGCTTGGGAGTTAAAAGCTAACAATCAGTTTGGATTGATCAACTCGAGACTTGCTGAGTTGAACAAGAAAATGGACCAAACACAAGATCAATTGGCAAGGTTGTCTGCTGCAACTTCTCACTCTATTAGGCTTCCAGAAGTGGATGAAGCCAAAAAGGGGGGAGAAGATTAAGGAACCAACTACTGAAGTTGCTACACAAAGACAAACTCCTGATCCTGAAGCTGATATGCCAAAACAAAGACCAGGAAAAGAAGTAGCACCAGAATTCAAATTGTCTAAGGCATCAGAGGAAACTGCTGATCCCATTTCTCAAACTACTGAAGACAATCCTTCAGCAGTTGTGACTCCATTTACCTCATCAGCAGTTTTACCTCCTAAACCAACATCAGAAGTTCCTAAGGCACCTGAAAGAGAACCTGCTCCCATTCCTTTGCCTAAAACAACTTCAACAACTGTTTTAAACCCTACTCCCATCAGCATGTCTAAAGATCTACTGGAGAAGAGTTTGAAAGAGGCTGCAAAAGAAGACAGAGTATGGAACAGCCTAGAGACTAGAGATGATTTGAATTTTCAAGAAAAGTTAATCAAGTATCAAGAAAAACTTGATGAGCTTGAGGCTGAAGAGAGAGCACTTGAAGCTACTGCAGAAGAAGATAAAAGAGCACAGTTGATAGCATTCATCACAAAGAACTCCAAATCAAAACAAGTGGCCCTCAAAAGACTCTCAACACAAGAACTGACCAGAAGAGCTCAAATGCTATCTGATAGAATAGCAACAGAAGATGAGAGGAAAGCCAAAAGAGCTGAAGTGATAGAAGAATTAGTGGCAAATGGCTATGGTTCAAAGGCCTCAGTCTCCAAATGGAAAGAACAAACCCTTTATGAGGCTTACAAGAAATTCAAGGCCAAGAAAGCTGCAGAGCCAGAGAGATTTGAAACTCCAGAAGTCCAAACAACTTCTATTGTAAGGAGATCATCTGGTGCACTAAGGAGGCCAGCCACCAAGAGAAAAGCAGAGGGTGAACCCATTGTCAAGACTGACTTCAAGATGATACTCTTAGAAGGAGATCAGTTGGTACATGGTGATTTTGATGTTGAAGAGAAACCCCTCTTAACACAATTCAGAGACAAGGCTACTTATGCTTATCAGTTACAACAATCCATCCAAGAGAAGACACATACAAGGGTTGTTACAGAGCATCACCTACCCAACATGCCTATTCAAGGTAGTGCTGAACTTCAAGGTAGTCAAGAATCTCACCTGAGAGTCACTGAAATAGAAGACATTCCTCAATCAGGTCAACCTAAGGAAACAGGCTTAGTTTCCTATGCCTCTGACTTTGACAGGTCAAAGGTAAATATTATCAAGTGGTCCTTTACTGAATCCAACTTAGTACTTGTGACCAGGAGAGACCGTTCAAGTAAGGTCTACAAAAACTCAAAGGAGTTGAGTGTTTTATCGTCCAAAGACCTTCTTACCATACAACATTTAACACCTGAACTTGGTCCTCTCACTGAGCAACAAAGATGTACTCTTACTACCCGGATGACAGCAGAGATCTGGAGGATACTAGAAAAGAGAAAAGGACAACAATAAAGAATGGATAAGGTTTTGGCTTCATCAATCCAGGGGGAGATTGTTGGGACAAAGAGGATTGAAGAAACCACCTTTTGATAACCTTAGTCTAATTCATATCTGCCTAAGTATAGAACTGCTGAAGAACAAAAGAAGAAGTGCTGAAGAACAAACACCAAAGTACTGAAGAGTAAAATCATCAGAAGTTCTGAAGTCTAACCAGACATTTCACTGAAGAACTGCTGAAGACAAACTGCTCATCAGCAGTTTGTCACTCATCAGCACTTTGCATCAGAAGCTTCTAACCGACTGAAGATCAGCAGTTTGTTTATTATATTGTTTTGTTAAAGTCTAGATTTCAAGTTTCAATGTACAGGCTGTTGTAACCTTATCTTAGCATAATATCTTTGTTAAATACCTTAGATTACTTCAGACAACAGTTTAGTACATTAGTCTATAAATAGATGAGTTTCTTCATCTATTTTTCATATGTGATTTTGTGTAATATCTTTGATCTTAAATTGAAATCCTTCGGGCTTTAAACTTATAATTCCATTTCACATCTGAGAAACATAAATTGCTTTACTGCTTTACACTTAACTGTATTTATTGTTTCTCATTTATTATTTAGTCAAGGGGGAGTAATAACTCCTCATCAAAGTGATCTTTTAGACCTTTGAACACTTGTATTTCCGCTGCTTAATAACTCATATATAAATCTGATAACACATAAGTGTTCATAAACTAAGCCACTGATCCAACAACGGTAATCGGACTCACAATGCGAGAATTACGTAGAGATTCATACACAGGAAAAGTCTCCAGTTTAAAAGACCGTAACTATCTGTATTTTTGGAGTTTCAGGGACCCGAATGGTGGAGAGGGAAGGCCATATGGTAATTGATTATGCTACAGATTCACGTAAAGGATACGAAGACGAACAGATGGTAATCGAACTCACAATGCTAGAATTACGTAGAGATTCATACACAGGAGGAACGGGAAGGCAAGAGTTATCTGATCATGCTACACACTTAGGTAACGGTTACGAAGGTGACCGGATGGTAATCGGCCTCACAATGCGAGAATTACGTAGAGATTCATACAAAGGAAAAGTATCCAGTTTAAAAGACCGTAACTATCGGTAGTTTTGGAATTTCAGTGACCCGAATGGAGGAACGGGAAGGCCATAAGGTATCGGATCATGCTACACACTTAGGTAAAGGATACGAAGCTGACCGAACGTTAATCGGACTCACAATGCGAGAATTACGTAGAGATTCATACACAGGAAAAGTCTCCAGTTTAAAACACCATAGCTATCGGTAGGTTTGGAATTTCAGGGACCTAAATGGAGGAACGGGAAGGCCATAAGGTATCTGGTCATGCTACAGACTCAGTTAAAGGATATGAAGCTGACCAGACGGTAATCGGACTCACAATGCGAGAATTACGTAGAGATTCATACACAGGAAAAGTCTCTAGTTTAGAAGACCGTAACAATCGGTACTTTTGGAGTTTCAAGGACCCGAATGGAGGAACGGGAAGGCCAAAGGGTATCTGATCATGCTACACACTTAGGTAAAGGTTACGAAGGTGACCGGACGGTAATCGGACTCACAATGCGAGAACTAAATAGAGATTCAAACACAGGAAAAGCCTCCAGTTTAAAAGACCGTAACTATCGGTACTTTTGGAGTTTCAGGGACCCGAATGGAGGAACGGGAATGCCATAAGGTATCTGGTAATGCTACAGACTCAGGTAAAGGACACGAAGCTGATCGAACGGTAATCAAACTCACAATGCGAGAATTACGTAGAGATTCATACACACGACAAGACTCCAGTTTAAAAAACCGTAACTATTGGTACTTTTGGAGTTTCGGGGACCCAAATGGAGGAATGGGAAGGCCAAAAGGTATCTGATCATGCTACACACTCAGGTAAAGGATACGAAGCTGACCGGTGGGTAATCGGAGTCACAATGCGAGAATTACGTAGAAATTCATACACAGGGAAAGACTCCAGTTTAAAAGACCGTAACAATCGGTACTTTTGGAGTTTCAGGACCCGAATGGAGGAACGGGAAGGCCAAAAGGTATCTGATCATGCTACACACTTAGGTAAAGAATACGAAGCTGACCGGACGGTAATCGGACTCACAATGCGAGAATTACGTAGAGATTCATACACAGGAAAAGACTCTAATTTAAAAGACCGTAACTATCGGTAGTTTTGGAATTTCAGGGACCCGGATGGAGGAACGGGAATGCCATAAGGTATCTAGTCATGCTACAGACTCAGTTAAAGGATACACAGCTGACAGCACGGAAATAGGACTCACAATGCGAGAATTACGTGGAGATTCCTACACAGGAAAAGTCTCCAGTTTAAAAGACCGTAACTATCGGAACATTTGGAGTTTCAGGGACCTGAATGGAGGAACGGGAAAGCCATTAGGTATCTGGTCATGCTACAGAATTAGTTAACGAATACGAAGCTGACCGAACAGTAATCGGACTCACAATGCGAAAATTACGTAGAGATTCATAGACAGGAAAAGTCTCTAGTTTAAAAGACCGTAACTATCGGTACTTTTGGAGTTTCAGGGACCCCAATGGAAGAACGGGAAGGCCAAAAGGTATCTGATCATGCTACACACTTAGGTAAATGATACGAAGCTGATCGGACGGTAATCGGACTCACAATGCGAGAATTACGTAGAGATTCCTACAAAGGAAAAATCTCTAGTTTAACAGACCGTAACTATCGGTAGTTTTGGAATTTCAAGGACCCGAATGGAGGAATGGGAAAGCCATATGGAATCTGATGCTACACACTCAGATAAAGGATACGAACCAGACCGGACGGTAATCGGACTCACAATGCGAGAATTACATAGAGATTCATACACAGGAAAAGTCTCCAGTTTAAAAGACCGTAACTATCGGTACTTTTGGAGTTTCAGCGACCCGAATGGAGGAACGGGAAGGCCAAAAGGTATCTGATCATGCTACACACTTAGGTAAAGGATACGAAGCTGATCGGACGGTAATCGGAATCACAATGCGAGAATTACATAGAGATTCATACACAGGAAAAATCTCTAGTATAAAAGACCGTAACTATCGGTAGTTTTGGAATTTCAGGGACCCAAATGGAGGAACGGGAAGGCCATAAGGTATCTGATCATGCTACACCTTAGGTAAAGGATACGAAGCTGATCGGACGGTAATCGGACACACAATGCGAGATTTACGTAGAGATTCATACACCGGAAAAATCTCTAGTTTAAAAGACCGTAACTATCTGTAGTTTTGGAATTTCAGGGACCCGAATGGAGGAATGGGGAGGCCGTAAGGTTTCTGGTCATGCTACAGACTTAGTTTAAGGATACGAAGCTGACCGGACGGTAATCGGACTCCCAATACGAGAATTACGTAGAGATTCGTACACAGGAAAAGACTCCAATTTAAAAGACAATAACTATCGATACCTTTGGAGTTTCAGGGGCCCGAATTGAGGAACGGAAAATCCATAAGGTATCTGATCATGCTACACACTCACGTAAAGGATACGAAGCTGACAGGACGGTAATCGGACTCACAATGCGAGAATTACGTAGAGATTCATACACAGGAAAAGACTCCAGTTTAACGACTGTAACTATCGGTAGTTTTGGAGTTTCAAGGACCCGAATGGAGGAACGGGAAGGCCAAAAGGTATCTAATCATGCTACACACTTAGGTAAAGGATACGAAGCTGACCGGACAGTAATCGGACTCACAATGCGAGAATTACGTAGAGATTCATACATTGGAAAAGTCTCCAGTTTAAAAGACCGTAACTATCGACAGTTTTGGAATTTGAGGGACCCGAATGGAGTAACGGGAAGGCCATAAGGTATCTGATCTTGCTACACACTTAGGTAAAGGGTACGAAGCTGACCGGACGGTAATCGGACTCACAATGCGAGAATTACGTAGAGATTCATACACAGGAAAAGTCTCCAGTTTAAAAGACCGTAACTATCGGTAGTTTTGGAGTTTCAGGGACCCAAATGGAGGAACGGGAAGGCCATAAGGTATCTGGTCATGCTACACACTCAGTTAAAGGATACACAGCTGACAGCACGGTAATCGAACTCACAATGCGAGAATTACGTAGAGATTTATACACAGGAAAAGTCTCTAGTTTAAAAGACCGTAACCATCGGTACTTTTGGAGTTTCAGGGACCCGAATGGAGGAACGGGAAGGCCATATGGAATCTGATCATGCTATCACTGGTCAAGCACCCTGGTACCTCTGTGGTATTTGTTGAGCCTTGTTCTATTTAATTCTGTGTCTGTTTACAATACTAGGCACGTGCCTGTGGGGAAGCGTGGGTCTTATCTTCGGGAACTTGCAGTAATAAGGAGCACAAAGAACGTCTGGGTAGAGATCTGGGCTTTTCAGCCTTCCTTTTGTTTCTTTTCATTTCTTGTTAGTGTCCTGTTAGTGTCTGTTCTGCTGGGCTTGACTCTTATTAATGATGTTAAGCCCAGTTCTGCGTTGAACAATTGGTGGTTAGGTTTTTTTGAGCTCAAGGGGAGCCTTACACTTGGAGAGATAAGGATGGACTCCATCTTTGCTGTTAGGACATTGATCTCCTCCCCCAAATTTTTTATATTTTCTAGTACCAAGCAAAGATGGAAAACTTATGTTGTTATGTTTTCTTTTCTTAACCTGTTTCTTGATTTTAGCTTAGGTTTTGATCTGTGTTCTTTGGTCATTTATGGGAATTGGATATCAATGGGTTGGGTGATGTGGTATATTTTGTGATTTGTGTTGTGTTGGCTTTAATGGATAATGGGTATGGGTTGGTTGGAGGCTGTTCGATTGATCTACTTAGCTTATATGGATGGAGTTTATGCTGCTGTTTTAAAGGAAAGCTGAAGATTTGCATGGGTTTGAAAGATTCAAATGTAGCTGTTGGGAATGAAGTGTTTGCTGATACAAGAGGGAATTCAGAGACTGTTTTTGCAGGATATGGATCAAAGAATAATGTGGTAAGATGGGTTAGAATTACGGCAATTTTGGACCAGCAGGATTTTCAAAGAATATGGACTAAATCAGAGATGGATGGCTGTATTGGAAGCTTGAGGATTGTCAATGATGGCTGCATGAAGTTAAAGTTTGAATTGGAAAAGTTTAGAGTGCAGAGTAAAGACTTATTTAGAGATTTTGTTTTAATTGTTTTGAGGGGTTTGATTGTATGGGCCTATAGAGTTAGTGGGCTTGTTTGGGTTTGAACTTTTGTTTGTCTAGAATATGGTTAGTGGGCTTTGAGAGTGGTGTTTTGTGGGTCATTGTAATGTGTGGTCTTGGCTTTGTGGACTATTGTTTATAGGTTTTTGTAAAGTCCATAAAGCCGGTTTCGTTTTTACATATTGTTTTTGGTTAACAATATTTACCGGAGTGCCGACTCCTTTACTAAAAAAAAGGATACAAAGCTGACAGGATGGTAATCGGACTCACAATGCGAGAATTACGTAGAGATTCGTACACAGGAAAAGTCTCCAATTTAAAAGACTGTAACTATCGATACCTTTGGAGTTTCAGGGGCCCGAATTGAGGAACGGGAAGTCCATAAAGTACCTGATCATGCTACACACTCAGGTAAAGGCTACGAAGCGGACATGACGGTAATCGGACTCACAATGCGAGAATTACGTAGAGATTCATACACAGGAAAAGACTCCAGTTTTAAAAGACCGTAACTATCGGTACTTTTGGTGTTTCAAGGACCTGGATGGAGGAGAGGGAAGGCCATAAGGTAACAGATTATGCTACAGACTCAGGTAAAGGATACGAAGATGAACGGATGGTAATCGGACTCACAATGCGAGAATTACGTAGAGATTCATATACATGAAAAGATTCAAGTTTAAAAGACCGTAACTATCGGTACTTTTGGAGTTTCACGGACCCGAATGGTGGAACGGGACAACCAAATGGTATCTGATCATGCTACACACTTAGGTAAAGGATACGAAGCTGACCGGACGGTAATCGGACTCACAATGCGAGAATTACGTAGAGATTCATACACAGGAAAAGTCTCCAGTTTAAAAGACCGTAAGTATCGACAGTTTCGGAATTTCAGGGAACCGAATGGAGGAACGGGAAGGCCATAAGGTATCTGATCATCCTACACGCTTAGGTAAAGGATACGAAGCTGACCGGATGGTAATCGGACTCACAATGCGAGAATTACGTAGATATTCATACACAGTAAAAGACTCCAGTTTAAAAGACCGTAACTATCGTTACTCTTGGAGTTTCAGGGACCCGAATGGTGGAACCGGAAGGCCAAAAGGTATCTGATCATGCTACACACTTAGGTAAAGGATACGAAGCTGACCGAACGGTAATCGGACTCACAATGCGAGAACTAAATAGAGATTCAAACACAGGAAAAGTCTCCAGTTTAAAAGACCGTAACTATCGGTACTTTTGGAGTTTCAGGGACCCGAATGGAGGAATGGGAAGGCCATAAGGTATCTGGTAATGATACTGACTCAGGTAAAGGACACGAAGCTGATCGGACGGTAATCAAACTCACAATGCGAGAATTACGTAGAGATTCATATACATGAAAAGATTCAAGTTTAAAAGACCGTAACTATCGGTACTTTTGGAGTTTCACGGACCCGAATGGTGGAACGGGACAACCAAATGGTATCTGATCATGCTACACACTTAGGTAAAGGATACGAAGCTGACCGGACGGTAATCGGACTCACAATGCGAGAATTACGTAGAGATTCATACACAGGAAAAGTCTCCAGTTTAAAAGACCGTAAGTATCGACAGTTTCGGAATTTCAGGGAACCGAATGGAGGAACGGGAAGGCCATAAGGTATCTGATCATCCTACACGCTTAGGTAAAGGATACGAAGCTGACCGGATGGTAATCGGACTCACAATGCGAGAATTACGTAGATATTCATACACAGTAAAAGACTCCAGTTTAAAAGACCGTAACTATCGTTACTCTTGGAGTTTCAGGGACCCGAATGGTGGAACCGGAAGGCCAAAAGGTATCTGATCATGCTACACACTTAGGTAAAGGATACGAAGCTGACCGAACGGTAATCGGACTCACAATGCGAGAACTAAATAGAGATTCAAACACAGGAAAAGTCTCCAGTTTAAAAGACCGTAACTATCGGTACTTTTGGAGTTTCAGGGACCCGAATGGAGGAATGGGAAGGCCATAAGGTATCTGGTAATGATACTGACTCAGGTAAAGGACACGAAGCTGATCGGACGGTAATCAAACTCACAATGCGAGAATTACGTAGAGATTCATATACATGAAAAGATTCAAGTTTAAAAGACCGTAACTATCGGTACTTTTGGAGTTTCACGGACCCGAATGGTGGAACGGGACAACCAAATGGTATCTGATCATGCTACACACTTAGGTAAAGGATACGAAGCTGACCGGACGGTAATCGGACTCACAATGCGAGAATTACGTAGAGATTCATACACAGGAAAAGTCTCCAGTTTAAAAGACCGTAAGTATCGACAGTTTCGGAATTTCAGGGAACCGAATGGAGGAACGGGAAGGCCATAAGGTATCTGATCATCCTACACGCTTAGGTAAAGGATACGAAGCTGACCGGATGGTAATCGGACTCACAATGCGAGAATTACGTAGATATTCATACACAGTAAAAGACTCCAGTTTAAAAGACCGTAACTATCGTTACTCTTGGAGTTTCAGGGACCCGAATGGTGGAACCGGAAGGCCAAAAGGTATCTGATCATGCTACACACTTAGGTAAAGGATACGAAGCTGACCGAACGGTAATCGGACTCACAATGCGAGAACTAAATAGAGATTCAAACACAGGAAAAGTCTCCAGTTTAAAAGACCGTAACTATCGGTACTTTTGGAGTTTCAGGGACCCGAATGGAGGAATGGGAAGGCCATAAGGTATCTGGTAATGATACTGACTCAGGTAAAGGACACGAAGCTGATCGGACGGTAATCAAACTCACAATGCGAGAATTACGTAGAGATTCATACACAGGAAAAGACTCTAGTTTAAAAACCGTAACTATTGGTACTTTTGGAGTTTCGGGGACCTAAATGTGGAATGGGAAGGCCAAAAGGTATCTGATCATGCTACACACTCAGGTAAAGGATACGAAGCTGACCGGTGGGTAATCGGATTCACAATGCGAGAATTACGTAGAAATTCATATACAGGAAAAGACTCCAGTTTAAAAGACCGTAACAATCGGTACTTTTGGAGTTTCAGGACCCGAATGGAGGAACGGGAAGGCCAAAAGGTACCTAATCATGCTACACACTTAGGTAAAGAATACGAAGCTGACCGGACGGTAATCGGACTCACAATGCGAGAATTACGTAGAGATTCATACACAGGAAAAGCCTCTAGTTTAAAAGGCCGTAACTATCGGTAGTTTTGGAATTTCAGGGACCCGGATGGAGGAACGGGAAGGCCATAAGGTATCTGGTCATGCTACAGACTCAGTTAAAGGATACACAGCTGACAGCACGGTAATAGGACTCACAATGTGAGAATTACGTAGAGATTCATACACAGGAAAAGTCTCCAGTTTAAAGACCGTAACTATCGTTACTCTTGGAGTTTCAAGGACCCGAATGGTGGAACCGGAAGGCCAAAAGGTATCTGATCATGCTACAAACTTAGGTAAAGGATACGAAGCTGACCGGACGGTAATCGGACTCACAATGCGAGAATTACGTAGAGATTCATACACAGGAAAAGACTCCAGTTTAAAAGACCGTAACAATCGATACTTTTGGAGTTTCAGGACTCGAATGGAGAAATGGGAAGGCCAAAAGGTATCTAATCATGCTACACACTTAGGTAAAGGATTTGAAGCTGACCGGACGGTAATCGGACTCACAATGCGAGAATTATGTAGAGATTCATACATAGGAAAAGTCTCTAGTTTAAAAGACCGTAACTATCGGTAGTTTTGGAATTTCAGGGACCCGAATGGAGGAACGGGAAGGCCATAAGGTATCTGGTCATGCTACAGACTCAGTTAAAGGATACACAGCTGACAGCACGGTAATCGGACTCACAATGCGAGAATTACGTAGAGATTCATACATAGGAAAAGTCTCTAGTTTAAAAGACCGTAACTATCGGTACTTTTGGAGTTTCAGGGACCCGAATGGTGGAACGAGAAGGCCATAAGGTATCTGATCATGCTACGCACTCAGGTAATGGATACGAAGCTGACAGGACGGTAATCGGACTCACAATGCGAGAATTACGTAGAGATTCGTACACAGGAAAAGACTCTAATTTAAAAGACCGTAACTAATGGTACTTTTGGAGTTTCGGGGACCCAAATGGAGGAATGGGAAGGCCAAAAGGTATCTGAGCATGCTAAACACTCAGGTAAAGGATACGAAGCTGACCGGTGGGTAATCGGACTCACAATGCGAGAATTACATAGAAATTCGTACACAGAAAAGACTCCAGTTTAAAAGACCGTAACTATTGTTACTTTTGGAGTTTTAGGGACCCGAATAGAGGAACGGGAAAGCCATTAGGTATCTGGTTTTACTGCAGAATTGGGGTGCATGATATTAATGCTTTTGGGATTTTTATGTGTAAGAGGGAATTTGAAGGGAATGGTATTGCTCAAGGTGTAGAGCAGTGTGGTAAGAAACTAAGAGGGTTTGTGGAGAATACTGATGTTCCCAAGACAGTTCCTAAGAAACCGCTATTTTTAACACAAGAGGGCAGGAAGATTATGAAGATTTTGTTATCTAAAAATAAGAAGGTAAAGCAGGTGTTTGAATTTAACAAGGATGCTGCTGTTTCAGTGCTTCCCATTTTCAGATTAGGGGAGATGTCTGATGTTATAGGCTCCACTCCTGTTGCTAATATGACTATTGAGCAGATGGAGAAGGAGATTTATGATATCAAAAAGGTTGGGAGTGTTAAAACTAAACCTATGGGATATAAAACAGCAAATGGGTTAATTCTGGACCCTTTTGAGGAGGATGGATGTGCAGACAAAGAAGTTGAGTTTAATGATATGAAGTATTCTATTAAGGAGATTAGGGACAATATTCAGAGAAAAAAGTTGAGGTTGAGAGAGTTAATTTTGGGATTGGGGAAGGCTAGGGAGTTGTTGGCTATGAAGCAAAAGCATAAGGGGCCTGTTGATAAAGCTGGTGATATTTTTCAGAAGTCTCCAATCTTAGGGGCTGTTACTAATAACAAATTTGTGTTTAAAGCCATTGCCTCTGACAATAAGTCCACTGATAAAACTCATGAGGCTTCTGTGGACTCTGAATCTAATGATAAGGATAAGACTTCATATGCTAATGCTGTGAAAGGGGAGAAGGTAAAGCAAGCAAATTGTGTATTGCCCACCTACTACTCTTGAAAATGGAGAAAAGGTGGTTCTGATTAAGCAAGATTATGTTGAGAAGGTTAAGCAGATTTACTTTAAACATCTTTATGGGTACTTTGTAGGTTCCTTTTGCTCTATAGCTTGGGTTAGGTTCAATTTGTTTAAGATGTGGAAGAGGTATGGGATTGAAGACATCTCTAACAATGGGAAAGGGTTGTTCTATTTTAAATTTGATAAATAGGAGGGAATGTTCGAAGCCTTGAAGGCTGGACCATGGGTTGTTAATGGCATTCCTTTGGTGCTTAACCAATGGGAAGTTTGGGGCTGCTATTGTGAAGACAGAACCAGAAAGGGTGCCTGTGTGGGTTCTTTTTAAGGAGGTGCTAATGGATTTATGGAATGTGTAGGGGTTATGTGAGCTGGCTAGTTGTATTGGTAAACCTTTATTGTTTGACAATATTACTGTTGTTAAATGTGAATAATAATGTGCAGGTTGGTTTTGCTAGAATTTTGGTGGAAATTGCTGCTGCTGATTCTCATCCTACTTTTGTTAGAGCTTTCTATCCTACAGAGGAGGGTGCTGAGCCTAAGGTTACTGAGGTAAGGTGATTATTGAATATCAAAAGATGCCTAAGCTATGTTCTTATTGTAAAGTGTTTGGGCATTCTTTTGAGAAGTCTACTGCTAGAGAGTTAACAGCTGAGGAGAAGGAAGCTAGGGATAAAGAAGTTGATAAGATGAATGAGGAAAAGAAGGGGGCTGCTAAGGATGGAATTGTTGATGAGGAGGGGTACCAGTTGGTGTGGAAGCGTAGTATGGCTGCCAAGAATTCTAACAAGAGTTTAAATGTTGGAAGAAATGGTCATGGAACTTATGGGTGAGGTAATTTGAGGCAAAGAAAAATGTTTAGAGGTGGCAAAGAGGATAAGGAAGCCAAGCTGCAAGATAGGATTAAGGGTTTTAAAATGAATCAAGCTGCTTTGGAGTATGATATCAAGAAGGATCAAGTTAGGAACGATTCTAATGGGGCATCATCTTCTGGGGTTATTAAGGATGGGAATGAGGATAATGGTAATGAGATTAAGAAGGGTAAACAAGTTTTTCAGATTAAAGCTGATAGTATTAAAGGGAAGAAAACTAATCATGTGGCTAAACGTATTGAGGTTAAGAATAGCTTTAGTGTCCTGGGTGATAAAGACATGGTTGATGTAGGCTCTGTTCTTGAAGCTAGTGGTGATGCTTCTGTTCCCTTTTCTAAACCTTCACCTAAGAAACCTCCTAAATCCTCTTCTTCAAATTCCTCTAAACCTTCTAAACCAGCTTCTGTTAAAAAGCCCGTGTCTCAATCTTCTTCTGGGACTGTGGCTAAGCCTTCTATTTCTGATTCTGGAAACCCTCCTCCTAATCCTTTTAATACCCCTCCTCGCCTGTCTAACAATTGTCCTCCTCATAATGGTATCCCTGCTAAACCTTATACTCCTGGTTCTGGCTTGATTAAAGAGGTTGTTATTGAGGACTATTCTTTTGATTTAACTCCTCAGCAGGTTTTAGAATGGGATGTGGTCCAAACTAATTATTTTTTCCTGATGTGCCAGAAGTTTGACTTCCCTGAAGGAATGTACTATGATGAAGTGGAAGATGTTGTCCTAGAATCTGACAATGAGGAAGTTTTTTCTGAGGAGGATGACACAGCAGTGTTCATGAAGTTAGATAACAGTGGGGATGCAGCAGTGTTGCAGGAAGTGCACACTTCTGAAGCTAGAGACATGTCCTCATGAACTACAACAATCTAAACTTGTTGGCCTGGAATGTTAGAGGCATGTCTAACATTGCCATGCAAAATGAAGTTATGAATGTCCTTCATGACAGGAACATTGGGGTTTGTGGTATTCTGGAGTCTCATGTTAAAGGTAATCACCTCAGCAAGGTTTTTGGGAGGGTTCTGAAGGAATGGGAATGGGTGTCTAATAGACCTTATTATTCTGGTTCTGAATCTTATTTGTATGAGAATAGCAGGGTTAAAGGTTGTTTTTTATCAGACTCCTATAGTTTCATATGGATTTGTGTTTCATATGCCCTTTATGAACAAAAGTTATAATGTTTGGAAGGCTCCATTATGCTATCTAGATCTTAGATATTATGATAGATTGGTTGTAGAGTGGAGCATATTAGGCTGGATGGGATGCAAATGCTTATGTGTTAGGATTTTTGCTTATGAGCATATTATTACTGGTAAGATATATGGATGGGGAGGTAACAGAATGGGTCAATGGGTTGGGAAAAAAAATCAGTGTTTCTATAATAGGTTGGATGCTAGTTGATGACGTGGGTACCCAAACCCCCACGTTTAAACATATTTAAGAAGCTATCAAGCTCGGGCCAGGAAGCCGAAAAGCCAGAAGCTGGTGTAAAGAAGCTACCTGCATCGGCTCCTCAGCTCCCTAGCACAGGACCTGCCTTACACGAGCACAGGACCTGCCTTACACGAGGTCAGTAATAAAGGTGGGTCCAATATTTATGGGCCAGCCCAGCCCATTACTACAAAGCCCATTAGGGTTTGGGGTTTCACCCTCTATAAATAAAAGGGTCACACCTTCACCCAAACCCATCCCATTTGTCTTGATCTTCACTCAAGACATCTCACTCTATCTCTCTCTCTCTCTCTAGAAACAATATCTCACTAACTAATCTGCCTAGCTCCCATAGAGGAGCCTACGAGCTGCTAAAGTATCACATCAGCAGCTCATGAACTCTCTATAATTACACACGATTGAGCTGTTAAGCTCCCCTGCTCAACTCACGAGCTCCCCTAACGGAGCTCTGGAGCTACCATATCAACGGTCTACGGATCCATGGTTCTAATAACCAACTTTCAGCCATTGAGCTAAGCATCCCAAAATCACCTCGGCCGCTAGCTAACCGCCGGTTTCAACCATCACCTCCTCTCACACTTCGTATCCCTCATTTACTCCTTTCTACTTACTTTTATATACATTTCTTGGGATAAATCACTAATGTTGAGCGTCGGAGGGTGGTCCAGAGACCCCGGTCTCTGGACCCCTTCTAACGAGTTGTTCGTGGTGCAGGTACATGCTCGGAAGGTGCTAGGTCCAACCCGAAGAGACATCCAAACCATCTCCATGCCTTATTCTTGTTGTATCAACAAGTGGCGCCCACCGTGGGGCTATCGCGCTTAGAACATGAAACTCTTTGTGGTTTAGCCCCAAATGTTCCTAAGTTCTTTCTTTTTAAGGATGGAGAGGATGTTCTCACCGGAAAAATCACTCCTACACCTCCCACATATGTTTGCGTTTTTTTGCGCCACAAAGCCGGTGATCGGGTTCCATACATTTATAACTCGGTTGCTACATGTATCTCCTTTGATAAAAACGTCAAATCTGAAAATTTACTCATATTCTTGATGAAAAAACTACAACCTTTGAACACATGTTTATACTTTGTTCAAACGTAGTCAAAAAAGAATAGTAAAGAAGTGAAAGACTTTGTGTACACAATACTCAACCCCACTTTATGTGGTGCCTTCCAAAAAGTCATTAAAAGATGATATTATATTATGAAAAAAAAAATATCTTCACAAAGAATCTGATGAAAAAAAAAGTATGAAACATCTCAAAACATATTTTTAAAGAATAAGTCTATTGGAAGATGTGTACACACTTGTCCCAAGGTTTGACTATCCCACTTTTGTCTTTTAGCACACATAAAAGTGTGACAATAAAGCACAAAAAATCAGAAAACAACTTTATTCAACATGTTTAAAGTCTCTAGTACAACGAGTATTGCATCTTGTACAACTTATGCTGCAGGCTGCCATACCGCAGCTCCATCGTAAGTGATGTCATCAACTCTATAATTCACGACGTGGATGCTAGAACCCCACAACTGATCTACGAGTTAAAAAAAATCGAATGACATAAATCGGAGATGGGTACCCTATGGAAGCTTTAGGCTGCCATATCGCAGCTCCTGCTATAGTGGGGAACAGTAAAAAAGTAAGAAAAGTCAAAAGTCAGACTTTCTTCCACACTAATCCACAAAAGTGCTTAGTCAATAGCAAATCAGACCTCAAAAGCATAAAAAGTGGTATCTTTCACCAAAATGGCAAAAACACTTGCTGCCATATAGAAAGAGGGGTCAGCACTTGCTCCCATAAGGGAGCACCGTGAGCGGGAAGCCTTCCCCCATGGCAGCTTATGTTACATCTTAATGTGCCAAACGTGCACAAAAAGAAGGTCAACACTTAACAGGTATGGAAGGCAAGCTACCCCATGGAAGCTCCCTGGACTAGAAGTCCTTCCCCATGGCAGCTCATGTTACATCTTAATGTACTAAGCGGAGGTCAATACTTGCTCCCCTAGGTAAGCTCCCTGAGCTAGAAATCTCCCTCTATGTAAGCTCATTTTACATCTTTGTGTACTCAACATTCATTTATAGCTCTTCACTTCACTTCATGTGCACATGCGATACAAGCACATGATCGCTCTCTCGATACTAACATTAGGCATAAGCTCCTAAAAACTCCTACTAGCTTAAGCAAGGTAAAGTGTAAAAATATTTTACTTCTCATATCGGTGAAACGAGCTTCTAAAAAAAAGTAATCAAGAGTTCTAAATATTGTTAAACAAAGTCTTGAATAAAACTAACATTACATCTCGTTTCAACTTTTAGCCTAACCTATATTTGACCCAAAATTCTTAGTAAAAGTGAAGGGACTTATGGGTGTAACCATGGTGTGTAAAAAGCCCATGCACTTATAAGCTAACCATTAACTTCACTTATAAAATAATAACTAATAAATAAAAACAATAAACACACACTTTATCAGCTAGTCAGGTCGGGTACAGCAGCCTGGCTCCCGTAGGGCAGCTACAGACTACTATTCAGCTTTATCAGCCTAAACAACTATTCATGTCAGAAAATACGTCAGCTGCTACAGGACAGCTGTGGACAACTATTCATGTCAGTACGTCAGCTGCTACAGGACAGCTGTGGACAACTATTCATGTCAGTACGTCAGCTGCTACAGGACAGCTATGGACAACTATTCATGACAATATGTCAGCTGCTACAGGACAGCTGTAGACAACTATGCATGTCAGTGCGTCAGCTGCTATAGGACAGCTATAGACAACTATTCAGCTTTATAGCTATCAGAAAAAGTACACTACTCATACCAGCTGCCATACGGCAGCTGTAGACTATTCTATAAGTAAACTCATGAGCTACAGCCCGGGAGCTACAAGCCTATAAGCTACAACCTAGGATGCTACAAGCCTAAAGCTCGGAGCCCATAGTTCGAAGCCAGAAGCTCTAAGTTAGAAGTTTGAAGCTCGAAGCTTAAGGTTAGGAGCTACTATAAGCTCAAAGCTACAAGCTAGAAGCTCAAAGTCACAAGCTAGAAGCTCATAGCTACAAACTCGCACCTATGTCATATAATATACTTTAGCTCTTACATCGAAAAGACAAAAGGCAGATCTACACAAGCTATAAGTAGGTAGCCTAAAGGGAACAACATAACACATACACCCAAGTAACCCTTGGGGAGAGAACACGTGTAATAGGGTGCCTTGAGTACCTTTAAGATATTTGCTTTCTAAGGCCACGCTTGGCTTTAAACAGTTATATATGACATATTGGAAGATACAAAAACAAATCATGTCAATAACTATGAAAATTAGCTTACATGTCATACGCTACACAGCTTCCCGCTGAGGTAAAGAAGCTAACAGCTTGGAAGCTCAGCTATACTTCACCATATGAATCAATCTGAGGTTTTCTAAGGTCTGACGAACGTTAGGACGAATCATCCTCAGAAAATTAACATCTTTTCCATACACCAAAGTCATTTAAGGGAACGAGCGCATCCCTTAGGGCAGGCTCAACACCTTCCTTAAAAAGACTTGGAAAAGAAGAAAGATACCTCCTCATACCAAAGAAGCTGCTAAATATTATGTTAACAATGAAGGCTTGGCCCACTCACTATGGAGAGCGTAAAATATAACCTCGTATACTTGCTCCGCTTAACACTAATTCAATGATTTGCCAAGATGAGCTACTCCCCTAGATAGAAAGGGAAGCCATCCTTTTGAAACAAAATGAGCTTTGCATGACCTCACCTATGGTGACTAGAGAAGCTCACGAATGCATCATTAAGCAGTTTTTTTTGTGACCTCCATAACACACCAATCAGAAAATGTGGCAACTCGCAAAGCCAAGAAGCACGGAAGCTACTAAGCCTCCTATGCCTTCACAAAATCCCTACTTAGCTAGCCTTATCAAGTAACATGAGGCACAAGTAAGGCAACCGTATAAAGATTACATCCCACAAGGATGACCATCGGCTCAAAGCCATAAAGATCCAAGCGAGTTATCTCATTTAAATAAGTTCACCTCTTTGTCCTATCTTTCTCATAGGATATAAACTTTAGCTTGCACACAAAAAACAAATATGTTCACAAATGATATGGCACATAAGGAAGTTAACCGCCTAAACATGTTCATCCAATGTTGAACAATAGACAAATGTTACTTGTTGTCACATGTTCAAAGAAACATTTATTCGGTTCCAAACCAATAACTTACTTGAAATAAGAGTAAACTTCCTCAAGCACCTAGTTTAAAGCTTCATACGGATCTTTGGATCCCAAAAGCTTGACATGTCTAGAGGCTTAGGAAGCTCATAAGTGAGAAGTTCAAAATCGAATGGTTAGGTACCAAGTCATATGCGCCCATGACTACGTCATGACCACTCATGACTGGGGGCTAATGGTACGGGTACCTAATTTTGAACAAATCAAGGAGTTTAGAAACCGAGAAGGCGAGGAACTAAAAAGTGGAGAAGCCGGTTAGCTACACATGTCAAGGCTCCCGCCCTAAAAGCTAAAAATGGTCACAAGAACATTGCTACACACGTGACGTTACCGGTAGGAGCAAAGAAGCCTCGAACAGAATCATGGTATGAATAAGGCATATGCTTCTCTATGGGAGGAATGTTGCTTATTGCAGCTAAACAACAAAGAACCTATCAAGCAAGCTAAAGAACAATACATCGTCCTTTCAATTGCTCCTGTCTAGGTGGCTCCGCTTACGTAAAGGATATAACAATACTTACCTTGCACATAATTATCTACAAAGAATCAGGCATGAACAAAATCGATAAGATCAAGGTTAACTAAAGCAGCTTGCTCAATCATCGAAGCAACCTGCTACAACCTCCATACATCTTGTCGACACAAACACTTAGCCGATATATGGAAAAGTTTAAACACTTCGCCAAGGGAATCTTATAAAAAGAAGGTTCTATAAAAACGAGCCTATATGCCTAAACTAATCCTATCAAGTGTGCAATCTCCGATAGATGGTTAATACTCACAAAGCCTACAAGGCTTAGAAACATAATAACCCACAAGAAATATTAAGGCAACTTGTGGAACAACAAATGGCTTACTAAAACAAGCAAAGAAGCTTCAAGCAACGGTTGGGAAACACAACAAATGATCAAATAAGGGAGCATTGCTACTCGTGCCTATCTAAGAAGCACGCAAGCAAATTGCCAATGCAACGATGCAACTTGGTGACACCAAGGATCATAGCAAATAACTTCTAGTGATCATATGTCCGACAAATTACCACACCGTTAGAACTCCACAAAATAATAGAGTCGGGTGAATCCTTATTCGCACCATCCCTACAGCAGCAACCAGCTGTCAGGAGCATAGAAGCTGCCCATAAGAACATAGAAGTTGCCAATAGGAAGCATGACGGTAGCCTTCCAGAAATTGTTCGTTATAGCAAGGAAGCAGCATGAAAGAGGTAGCCTTCCATAGCATCAAAAAGCGTTGATTAGGAGATATTTTTGCCATATGGTAGCACCTTGCTAAAGAATTGTTCGAGGAGTCCCAAAACCTCAAAACTCGAAGCCTTGAGACTTCACCACCTATGAGGTAAGTGAACATCTACCCCTGAACTTTTACTTATTAACTATCTTTCAATCAAACACCACGCTGATGCACCATGCCATCAAACAAGCTCAACCTCTACCTCATGCACTTTAAAGGTGCCCAATGATTAAGAGAATTTTACTAAATTATGGAAAAGCTTATTTTTACTACCTTCTCTATTGAATCAACTCATGAGGAAGGTCAATCAACTATCACCATATACTCTATTGTAAACAATGTGGTCGAAAACGTAAGAGTCTTTTAAATGTCACCAAGCATAGGATGATAAGTTCTTACACATGAGTGTCATCCAAAATGTTATGAGACATCCTTGTCTCCCACAAAAGTTGATCATGGACTCAAGCGTAAAGTGCTTTGACCTTACAAGAAGTTGTTCAAGCATCATCTAAAACCAAGAAAACTAACCATCATATCCTAGAAGGCAATTGCCTTAGCACATACAAAGCTTACTGTTGTCAACAAAGAAGATTACCTTCTTACATGACAAGCTAATGTCCTTACATAAAAAGCTTCTATAAGGAAGCTAACCTTCTCATATAAGGAGCTGTCCATTATTACCTAAATAGCTTCCATTCTTACATAGGAAGTTAACATTCTCACATAAGAAGCTTCCATTCTTACATAAGAAGCTGCCATTCTTACATAAGAAGCTGCCATTCTTACATAAGAAGCTGCCCTTCTTATGCAAGAAGCCGCCATTCTTATGTAAAGAAGCTGCCCTTCTTACACAAGAGGATAACCTTCTTACTCAATAGGTTGTTATTCTTACGTAAAAGGACTTATGAAACTACAAAAGAACCTCCTAGCATTTCCTCATGACATTTCGTCTATTTGACATATGGCGAACACAAAAAGAGGAACTTTAGAGGGAAGCTTATCATATGAAAAGTCCACATTACTTTAAGTGCATTATTGCATTACCCCAACTCATGGAAAAACTAACAAGGTATGCTCTTCAAAGACGAGCTCCACAAGACATCGATCCATGAAAGTTGGTCGAATACCGCAACATGCATACAAAATCCATGATATAGCCTACTCTAAGGCAACCTTAGTTACTATAACATCTTGATATTCCATCCATGAAACGGGGATGAGCTCCTAGGCCACATCGCTCAAGGGTGAAAAAAGAGGCCTTCAGGCCAGGAGACCTCGTGTTAAGGTGTAATGAAGCCAGCAGGCAGCAAGACGTAGGAAAGCTAGGTCCCCGATGGGAGGGTCCTTGTGTCATCAAGGAAGCCCACAAAGGAGGATCCTACAAGCTAGCTGACCCCAATGGCAAAATGATCCCAAGGCATTGGAGTGACAAACACTTGAAACGTTTCTATGTTTAATGGTTGTAACGTCTCTTTGTATTTCAAGAATCATGATTAATGAATGAACTATGTTTCAAAATTATTAACTTGTCGCTTATCTTATCCAAGGGTGAGCCCCTCCTAACAAGGCTCCATGGGATCCGGCGCTATACCTACCCATGAAACGGGGATGAGCTCCCAGGCCACAACTGCTCAACAGGTAACAAGGCTAAGTAACCTTCCTGTATACAGGGTGAGTCCCTAATACAATCCACGACTCCATGGGACAAGTCCTTGGAAGGAATACCTAAACCCATGAGAGAGGGTGAGCTCCTCACACCAAGACAGCTCCCACATGTTCACAATACACAAAAACGAACATATTACTGAAAAACCGATTAAGAAGGTTTAAACATAAACAAAAAAGCTGATAGGGTAAGCATTGCATCGGTTCCTTAGCTAAGTATCCTAAGTTGGGTGACTGCAGCATCCACCTTAAGGAGAAATGTTAAAGACATTGCAAACACTATGAACGACAAGTAACAGAGTCAAGACAACCGAACATTAAACATAACTAAGGCATCACCCCTAAAAGGGGGAGCATTCCATTAGATACTAAAATAAAACGCCCCAAGGGCTAAGTACAATAACAGTTCAACCACAAAAGACATTTTAAAAACTAACAAAGTCTAAAACGAGGCTGGATCATGGGGTAGCGGAATCTTCGGCTTCATTGGTGGCATCGCCCTCACCGGTGGAAGCCAAGGTTTGGTTACCAACATCATCGTAAAGGCCATCAGTGTCAAGACCTGCAAACGGATCATCTTCGCTGGAAGGAGGGATAGACTCAACCTCTAGAGCTTGAAGGGGGGAAGGACTCTCAAATACCTGCTCCAGACTAGGAACCTTTGAAGAATCGACAGGTTTTGCACGTTTTGAAAGCATATTTCCTTGGCTCCATCACATCTATCATAAAATGAGCCTACCACAACACTTAGAGAAGCTCAAAGTCTCAGACTGGTAAGCTGCCACATCTGATAGATGGAAGCGATGGGCTCATAGAATGAAGCTGTTAGCTACCATCAGGCACCAAATAATATCCGGGAGAGCAATGCCCACGTTGGTATAACTTACCACAAACCCCGACAAGGTGATTATGAGCTTATGTATAAGAAAAAAGGGACACGTAGTGACATGATAAATACCAAGATCAAAGCCACTACTTGTCTATTGCAAGATCGCCAACACGGTATGCCATACATACACGATAAGCTCATTCTCTTACATCGTTGGCTGCTACTTGCTTGAATTCATCAATCCTATCATAGAAAAAGTTTATCAAATGCTTCAAAAACCCAAAGACTTTGGGAAAGTAAGCTACGCCATTTGACAAACAAATATCTATGAACTCTTACCCATTTGGGACACACGACTAAGATGTTTACGATGATATAGCTTACCATGAACCTCAAGTCTACGAACTCTACAAGGTAAAAAGGCGCGTACTAGCATGCTACCACATATGTCTGAAGCCACTACTTGTCTATGATAAGTCCGTCAACAAGATGATTCCATTCATTCATGGACTTTTAGACCCTCTCCAATAAGGGAGGTAGAGTCTCCCAGCCTTGATGAACATCTTCTAGTTCTACACACCTACAAGCTTATCACCTAGAAATTTTCCAACATGTCAATGCAACATACACGATCCCCATGAGATAGAAACTTGTTCTATAAATGAGCAAGAAATGCTTGTTGTCTCCTCTAAGGGTAAGATTGTAACCACCTAACAAGCTGTCCCTAGTCTCTTGGAGCTCCCTTGCTCCGTCGTCCAATCATGACAAGTCAAATTCAAGCAAGTCGCCTAAAAGAAAGCTAAGCAAAAACCGAAAGCTTGGAAGCTTCAAAGACAATAAAGATGTTTCAAAGCTCATAAGCTACAAAATAAGCTTGGGTACTAGAAGCTCTAAGGACTTCCAAGACGTCCAACAAGCTTTGCGTCTTCTAAGCTTCTCAAAAAACACCGGAAACGTAGAAGCTACAAGAAAAGGCAAAAATTATGAAGTCCAAAACGAGAAATTCATAAACAAATAAGGCGCAAACACCTTACACCAAAGCTTATGAATTTCTAGAGGTAGGGAAAAAGGGGATAAGATTACTAAGTCACAAGCACCCATGACTACGTCATGACTACTTATGACTAGGGGGCTGATGACGTGGGTACCCAAACCCCCACGTTTAAACATATTTAAGAAGCTATCAAGCTCGGGCCAGGAAGCCGAAAAGCCAGAAGCTGGTGTAAAGAAGCTACCTGCATCGGCTCCTCAGCTCCCTAGCACAGGACCTGCCTTACACGAGCACAGGACCTGCCTTACAGGAGGTCAATAATAAAGGTGGGTCCAATATTTATGGGCCAGCCCAGCCCATTACTACAAAGCCCATTAGGGTTTGGGGTTTCACCCTCTATAAATAGAAGGGTCACACCTTCACCCAAACCCATCCCATTTGTCTTGATCTTCACTCAAGACATCTCACTCTACCTCTCTCTCTCTCTCTCTCTCTAGAAACAATATCTCACTAACTAATCTGCCTAGCTCCCATAGAGGAGCCTACGAGCTGCTAAAGTATCACATCAGCAGCTCATGAACTCTCTATAATTACACACGATTGAGTTGTTAAGCTCCCCTGCTCAACTCACGAGCTCCCCTAACGGAGCTCTGGAGCTACCATATCAACGGTCTACGGATCCATGGTTCTAATAACCAACTTTCAGCCATCGAGCTAAGCATCCCGAAATCACCTCGGCCGCTAGCTAACCGCCGGTTTCAACCATCACCTCCTCTCACACTTCGTATCCCTCATTTACTCCTTTCTACTTACTTTTATATACATTTCTTGGGATAAATCACTAATGTTGAGCGTCGGAGGGTGGTCCAGAGACCCCGGTCTCTGGACCCCTTCTAACGAGTTGTTCGTGGTGCAGGTACATGCTCGGAAGGTGCTAGGTCCAACCCGAAGAGACATCCAAACCATCTCCATGCCTTATTCTTGTTGTATCAACACTAGTGGGAATGTTTGTGTTGGATATTGGACATGGAACTGGCTGGCTTATATATCTGAATATGGTAGTGTTAGGAGGTATACTAAGAAATGGACTGGGAATATTATTAGAGTTATGGATCGAAGGGGTGCTGGATTATGTATTGGACTTTAGTCGTTTGCTGGATTAGGCTATTAATGTGGTGTGAAGATGTGTTCAGGATTGGGCTTACAGGATGCTGGGCTGTTATGGACATAATCTGTTCTATAGTGGGATGGTATATTAAATGGAATATTGGGTTTCGAATGATCATCTGGGTGTTCAGGTTGTTGGGTATAATATTAAGCCGATGGAAGTTTGTGAAGTTTGTTATGGAGTGCTGGTATATGTTTGCTACTATGGAAGTTGGTTTTATGGAAGCCGGGCTGAAGATGGATCAGAATGATATATGGGACTGGATTGTGTGGAGCGGCTTTTGGGCTCTTGGTTACTTTTGTTTATTTTTGATTTATGTTATTGGTCTTTGTTGGGCCTTTTATATTTTTGTTTTTGTTTTGATGGGCTTAGAATATTTTGTATAGGCTGGCCCGATTTCTTAGTTTTACTTTTATTTTTGTTTATTTCTTTTTGGGCTAGCCTAAGATCTTGGGTTTATGTCCTAGGTTTTGGTTAGTCTTTGTCTTGTACTTTTTTCTTGATTGAATAAATGTTTGCTGGGTTTTTCCCCTTTTCCAAAAAAAAATAAAAAAATATCGGTACTTTTGAGTTTCAGGGACCGAATGGAGAAATGGCAAGGCCAAAAGGTATCTGATCACGCTACACACTAAGGTAAAGGATAGGAAGCTGACCGGTGGGTAATCGGACTCACAATGCGAGAATTACGTAGATATTCGTACACAGGAAAAGACTCCAGTTTAAAAGACAGTAACTATCGATACCTTTGGAGTTTCAGGGACCCGAATGGAGGAACGGGACAGCCATAAGGTATTTGATCATGCTACACACTCAGATAAAGGATACGAAGCTGTCCGGATGATAATTTGGCTCACAATGCGAGAATTACATAGAGATTCATACACGGGAAAAGACTCAAGTTTAAAAGACCGTAACTATCGGTACCTTTGGAGCTTCAGGGACCCGAATGTAGGAGAGGGAAGGCCATAAGGTATCTGATTACACTACAGACTCAGATAATGGATACGAAGCTGACCGGACGGTAATCGGACTCACAATGCGAAAATTACGTAGAGATTCATACACACGAAAAGGCTCCAGTTTAAAACACCGTAACTATATGTACTTTTGGAGTTTCAGGGACCCGAATGGAGGAACGGTAAGGCCAAAAGGTATCTGATCATGCTACACACTCAGGTAAAGGATACGAAGCTGACCGGACGGTAATCAGACTGTGAGAATTATGTAGAGATTCATACACAGGAATAGACTCCAGTTTAAAAGACCGTAACTATCGGTACTTTTGTAGTCTCAAGGACCCGAATGGAGGAACGGGAAGGCCATAAGGTATCAGGTCATGCTACAGAATCTTCTAAAGGATACGAAGCTGACCGGACGGTAATCGGACTCACAATGCGAGAATTACGTAGAGATTCATACACAGAAAAAGACTATAGTTGAAAAGACCATAACTATCGGTACCTTTGGAGTTTTAGGGACCCGAATGGAGGAACAGGAAGGCTATAAGGTATCTGATCATGCTACAGACAAAGATAAAGGATACGAAGCTGACCGGTGGGTAATCGGACTCACAATGCGAGAATGACGTAGAGATTCGTACACAGGAAAATACTCCAGTTTAAAAGACCGTAACTATCGGTATTTTTAGAGTTTCAGGGACCAGAATGGAGGAATAGGAAGGCTATAAGGTATCTGATCATGATACAGATTCAGATAAAGGATACGAAGCTAACCAGATGGTAACCGGACTCACAATGCGAGAATTACATAGAGATTCATACACAGGAAAAGACTCTAGTTTAAAAGACCGTAACTATCGGTACCTTTGGAGTTTCAGGGACCCGATTGGAGGAACGGGAAGGCTATAAGGTATCTGATCATGCTACAGACTCAGATAAAGGATACGAAGCTGATCGGGGGGTAATCGGACTCACAATGCTAGAATGACATAGAGATTCGTAAACAGGAATAGAATCTAGTTTAAAAGACCGTAACTATCGGTACCTATGGAGTTTCAGGGACCCGAATGGAGGAACGGGAAAGCCATATGGAATCTGATGCTACACACTCAGATAAAGGATACGAAGCTAACCAGATGGTAACCGGACTCACAATGCGAGAATTACATAGAGATTCATACACAGGAAAAGACTCTAGTTTAAAAGACCGTAACTATCGTTACCTTTGGAGTTTCAGGGACCCGATTGGAGGAACGGGAAGGCTATAAGCTATCTGATCATGCTACAGACTCAGACAAAGGATACAAAGCTGACCGGTGGGTAATCGGACTCACAATGCAAGAATGATGTAGAGATTCGTACACAGCAAAAGAATCCAGTTTAAAAGACCGTAACTATCGGTACTTTTGGAGTTTCAGGGACCCGAATGCAGGAATGGGAAGGCCAAAATATATCTGATCAAGCCACACACTCAGGTAAAGGATACGAAGCTGACCGGTGGGTAATCGGAATCACAATGCGAGAATTATGTAGAAATTCATACATGGGAAAAGACTCCAGTTTAAAAGACCATAACTATCGGTCCTTTTGAGTTTCAGGGACCCGAATGAGGAATGGGAAGGCCAAAAGGTATATGATCACGCTACACACTCAGGTAAAGGATACAAAGCTGACCGGTGGGTAATCGGACTCACAATGCGAGAATTACGTAGATATTCGTACACAGGAAAAGACTCCAGTTTAAAAGACCATAACTATCGGCACTTTTGTAGTATCAAGGACCCGAATGGAGGAACGGGAAGGCCATAAGGTATGTGGTCATGCTACAGACTCAGGTAAAAGATACGAAGCTGACTGGATGGTAATCGGACTCACAATGCAAGAATTACGTAGAGATTCATACACAGGAAAAGACTCCAGTTTAAAAGACCGTAACTATCGGTACTTTTGGAGTTTCAGGGACCCGAATGTAGGAGAGGGAAGGCCATAAGGTATCTGATTACACTACAGACTCAGATAATGGATACGATGCTGACCGGACGGTAATCGGACTTACAATGCGAAAATTACGTAGAGATTCATACACACGAAAAGACTCCAATTTAAAAAACCGTAACTATCGGTACTTTTGGATTTTCTGGGACCCGAATGGAAGGACGGGAAGGCCGTAAGGTGGTTGGTCATGCTACAGACTCAGTTAAAGGATACGATGCTAAACGGACGGTAATCGGACTCACAATCCGGGAATTTCGTAGAGATTCATACACACGAAAAGACTCTAGTTTAATAGACCGTAACTATCGGTACGTAAGGAGGTTCAGGGGTCGGAATGGAGGAACGGGAATGCCATAAGGTTACTGATCATGCTACACACTCAGGTAAAGGATACAAAGCTGACCGGATGGTAATCGGGCTCACAATGCGAGAATTACGTAGATATTCGTACACAGAAAAAGGCTCCAGTTTAAAAGACCGCAACGATCGGTACCTTTGGAGTTTCAGGGACTCGAATGGAGGAACGGGAAAGCCATATGGAATCTGATCACGCTACACAATTAGATAAAGGATACGAAGCTGACCAGACGGTAATCGGACTCACAATGTGAGAATTACGTAGAGATTTATACACAGGAAATAACTCTAGTTTAAAAGACCATAAATATCGGTACCTTTGGAGTTTCAGGGACCCGAATGAAGGAACGGGAAGGCTATAAGGTATCTGAACATGCTACAGACTCAGATAAAGGATACGAAGCTGACCGGTGGGTAATCGGACTAACAATACGAGAATGACGTAGAGATTCGTACACAGGAATAGACTACAATTTAAAACACCGTAACTATCTGTACTTTTAGAGTTTCAGGGACCCGAATGGAGGAATGGGAAGGCTATAAGGTATCTAATCATGCTACAGACTCAGATAATGGATACGAAGCTTACCGGATGGTAATCGGACTCACAATGCGAGAATTACGTAGAGATTCATACACAGGAAAAGACTCTAGTTTAAAAGACCGTAACTATCGGTACTTTTGGAGTTTCAGGGACCCGAATGGAGGAATGGGAATGCCAAAAGGTATCTGATCATGCTACACACTCAGGTAAAGGATACGAAGTTGACCGGTGGCTAATCGGACTCACAATGCGAGAATTATGTAGATATTCGTACATGGGAAAAGAATCCAGTTTAAAAGACTGTAACTATCGGTACTTTTGGAGTTTCAGGGACCCGAATGGAGGAATGGGAATGCCTAAAGGTATCTGATCATGCTACACACTCAGGTAAAGGATAGAAAGTTGACTGGTGGCTAATCGGAATCACAATGCGAGAATTATGTAGATATTCGTACAAGGGAAAACACTCCAGTTTAAAAGATGGTAACTATCGGTACCTTTGGACTTCCAGGGACCCCAATGGAGGAACGGGAAAGCCATAAGGTATCTGATCATCCTACACACATAGGTAAAGGATACGAAGCTGACATGAATGTAATTGGACTCACAATGAGTGAATTACGTACAGATTCATACACAGGAAAAGACTCCAGTTTAAAAGACCGCAACTATCGGTACTTTTTGAGTTTCTGGGACCCGAATGGAGGAGAGGGAAGGCCATAAGATAATTACGCTACAGACTCAGATAAAGGATACGAAGCTGACCGGACGGTAATCGGACTCACAATGTGAGAATTACGTAGAGATGCATACATACGAAAAGACTTCAGTTTAATAGACCGTAACTATCGGTACTTTTGGAGTTTCAGGGACCCGAATGGAGGAACGAGAAGGAGAAAAGGTATCTGATCATGCTACACACTCAGGTAAAGGATACGAAGCTGACCGGACGGTAGTCAGACTTCGAGAATTATGTAGAGATTCAAAAACAGGAATAGACTCCAGTTTAAAAGACCGTAACTATCGGTACTTTTGTAGTCTCAGGGACCGGAACAAAGGAACGGGAAGGCCATAAGGTATCTGGTCATGATACAGACTCAGGTAAAGGATACGAAGCTGACCGGACGGTAATCGGACTCACAATTCGAGAATTACGTAGAGATTGATACACACGAAAAGACTCCTGCTTAAAAGACCGTAACTATCGGTACTTTTGAGTTTCAGGGACCCGAATGGAGGAATGGCAAGGCCAAAAGGTATCTGATCACGCTACACACTAAGGTAAAAAATAGGAAGCTGACCGGTGGGTAATCGGACTCACAATGCGAGACATACGTAGATATTCGTACACAGGAAAAGACTCCAGTTTAAAAGACAGTAACTGTCGATACCTTTGGAGTTTCATGGACCCGAATGGAGGAACGGGAAAGCCATAAGGTATCTGATCACGCTACAGACTCAGATAAAGGATACGAAGCTGACCGGTGGGTAATCGGACTCACAATGCGAGAATGACGTAGAGATTCGTACACAGGAAAAGACTCCAGTTTAAAAGACCGTAACTATCGGTACTTTTAGAGTTTCAGGGACCCGAATGGAGAAATGAGAATGCTATAAGGTATCTGATCATGCTACAGACTCAGATAAAGGATACGAAGCTAACCGGATGGTAATCGGACTCACAATGCGAGAATTACGTAGAGATTCATACACATGAAAAGACTATAGTTTAAAAGACCATAACTATCGGTACCTTTGGAGTTTCAGGGACCCGAATGGAGGAACGGGAAGGCTATAAGGTATCTGATCATGCTACAGACTCAGATAAAGGATACGAAGCTGACCAGTGGGTAATCGTACTCACAATGCGAGAATGACGCAGAGAATCCAGTTTAAAAGACCGTAACTATCGATACTTTTGGACTTTCAGGGACCCGAATGGAGGAATGGGAAGGCCAAAAGGTATCTGATCAGGTTTGCACACTTTCTCTCTCTCTTCTCTGGCGATTTTGGCGATCTCACTTGTTCCCGCTTATTTTTCGTTTTTCTTCCTTGATTGTTTAATCTTCCTGTAAGATTAACAATCCTGTTCCATTGATTGTTGATCTAATCAATGAGTCCAGTGTTGCAAACTGCTAATCCGAGTCATTTGGAAACTAAACCTCCAGATCCTTCGTCGATGGTTTCGTCTGTGTTTGGTCCTCAGGCAAATTCGGTGATTAATGAAGCTACTATTGATTCTGACATGCTGCTTATTGATGACTCGCAGGAGATCTCATCTCCTCCTTGGATTAGGGTTCTGGTTTCTAAAAAATCTGATTCACCGGTATTTGTTTGGGTGTCGAATTCAGTATCTTCTAATGAGATTGTGTATACTGCTGAAATTGAAGGTATGGTTATTAAGTTTTTGAAAAGAGAAATTGATGATCTTGTGTTTAATAGATATATGCAATTGTTTCTGTCGAAAGTTCTGTTGAGTCCTGTGTTTAGTAAAAATTTTCAGTTGCTACTGGAAAATTTGGGGATGGAGTTCGATATTAACAATTGTAAGGTGGATGTGTCTGATGTGTGGTTGGATTATAATTCTGTTATGTGTCTTACTATTGAATGTGAGGGGTTTAAAACAAAGGTTCCGGTATTTTCTGAAAGTCTAGATGTGGATTTTCATAAGAGATATAGTGATCTGTTCAGAATTTTAGGGTATGTTAGGGAGGTTAAGTGTGTTTTTAGTCAGGAGGATGGTATGTTGAAGGCTTTGTCTAAGGCTTTTAAGGATTTTTGGGTTAAGGAGTATGGTGGTTTTATTGATCTATCCTTACTCAGGATGGATTATGACTTTACTGAGTGCCTCTCCTCCCATACCCTGACTGTTATGTTGAAAATGAAGATTTTATATAGGGAGAAAGTTCTGTATGACATTCAGAACTGTTTCATTGATGATGCTCCTGGTGTTTGTACTGTTGGGGCTGGTAAGAAGTTAAAACCTAATATAGATCCTATTCCTGAACTTGTGGTTACTCCTTTAGGTAAGAGAATCATAAACATTGTGAGTAAAAGGAAGGGCAGAAGTGGGAATCCTGAGGATAAGTTTAAGGAGTATGTTAGGATGGGTTTTAATTTGGGAAAGTCTTCTGAAGTTCCAGACTGCAGGGATGGGCCTTGTTTTTATTATGAGAATGTCATTATTGAACAGGATCCTGTTGTGGATATGGAGAAGGATGAGGGTAGTAGTGACCAGAGTAAGAAATTGGCTGAGATCAAAGTGGTTGAAGAGGTGAAGGCTAGTGATATTGTTATGAAAAAGGTTTATACCAGAAAATCTATGAAGGACATGAGGATGAATATGATTAGGAGAAAGGAAAAGATTCAAGCTGCTTGTAAACCTGAGCCTATTAAGAACAAGAACCTTAACCCTGATCACAAGAACCTTAAGCACTATTCCTTTAGTGAACAAGGTGGTATTTGATGCTAAACAGAATGAGGATGGTAAGTCTGTGAGCAATATTCAACAAGTTATCTCTGAGCAACTACAGATCATGGAATTAAAAAGAGTTGAATTAGAAAAACAGCACCAGATTTTAAATGAGAAGCAGAAATTGTTTGATCAGAAATTGAAGGTGGCTAGTAACAAGGATAAACAGAAGGGAGTGCAGGGGAAAGAGGATGAGCCAAAAGCTTCTTATGCTAAGGCTGTTTCTGGGAAGGATAAAGAGAAAGTGGTTAATGCTATTTCTTATATAGAGCCTACTGTGTTAGAATCTGGAGAGAAAGTTATTATCATTAAAAAGGAGGTTGTGGCTGCTGTTAGAGAGAAGTATAAATTGCATATGTATGGGTATTTTGTAGGTACTGAATGTACTTTAGCCTGGGCTAGGTTTCATTTGATGAAGATGTGGAAGGTGTATGGGTTGGAGGAAGTCTCTTATAATGGGAAAGGGATATTCTATTTTAAGTTTAAAAGTGAAAAGGGGATTAATGATGTGATCAAAGCTGGTCCATGGACTGTCAGGTCTATACCATTATGCTTAAACAGATGGGAAGTAGGGGTTAACCTAGAGAAACTAGAGCCTAAATCTGTCCCTATTTGGATTACTGACAGTGGTATTCCTGCTGAACTGTGGAATAGGGAGGGTCTGTGTGAGATAGGGAGCTGTTTAGGTAACCCTATTACTTTTGATGCTGTTACTATTGATAAATGTGCTAAGGGTGATACAACCAATTTTGCTAGAATATTGGTTGATATTCCTGTTTTGGATGTATATCCTATCTCTATAAAGGCTATGTATGTGGGGGAAGAGAATGGGGTTGTTTCAACAGTTGATATAAAAATTGAGTATCCCAAAGTTCCTAGTAGCTGTAGGCATTGTAAGGTCTATGGGCATAAGTTTGAGGACTGTAATGCTAGAGAATTGTCTGAGGAGGAGAAGTTGGAAAGGTTGAAGAAGGCTGAAGAATTGAAAGCTGATGCTTTGGAATCAAAGAAGAAAATTCAATTTGATAGTGAAGGGTATCAATATGTGGGAAGAAGTTCAGTCTTGAAACCAGTTATTACTCAACATTTGAAAGCTCATCAAGGGGGGGTTGGAAATAGTAGGTTTAGGAATGAGATTAATGGGGGTAGTGGAAAGGAGAATAATCAGAGTGGACATAATAATAATGGGAATAAGGGGCAGAATCAGCAAGGGTGTCAACAGGGAAAGGGAAATCAGTCTGCTAAACAGAACAATGGGGATGTCAAGGGTACTCAAAGTGGTGTTAAGTTTAAGAACTTTGGGGGAAGTATAAAAACAACAAGGCAGGCATTAAGGGTAATAATCAGGATTCTGGAAGCAAGGGGAATAATGGGGGTAATGAAGGTATTGAGGTCAAGAATGGCTTTGAGGTTTTGGAAAATTTGTGTACTGAAGGTAATGAGGAAGATATGCTTCAAGAAGAGTATAGTGGGGGAAGTAAGTCTGAGGTTCAAGGCACAACTAGGAGGAAAAAGATAATCACCTCATCTTTGGAAGATTATTACAAGGGAATAACTGCTCAGCAAAAAGAAGAGCTCATGGAGTTGATCAACAACAAAGTGGTGCCTAACAGGGAAGTGATCAAATCCTGGTCTTTTGCTCAAACTAAATTTTTTAGTTTAATGTGTAGTAAGTTTGATTTTATTGCAGGTATGAATTGTATGGTTGAGGATCAGGAGGAAGTGGAGGATGAAGATTCAGATGCCGAAATGATCAACACAGAAGGAAATCTGAGCTTTTCCAGCCAAAGATGTACTGAGGGACAGGATCATCTAAATATGGATGATTCTTAAATCATAGGCTGTTTACAATGATTAAAGGTATGGTGTGGAATGTTAGGGGCCTTGAAATTAGAAATGTCTGGTTAGGAATCTTATATCTGAACATAGAGTTGGTTTCTGTGGTTTGGTTGAAACACATCTTAGAAGGCCTAAGTTTGATAACATTTGTAATAGTATCTTTGGTAAATAGGCTTCGTGCTCTAATGTGGATTATTGTAGGAGTTGGGCTCGTATAGTTGTGGGTTGGGATACCAGTAAGTTTGATGTTAGAGTGCTTGATATGACTGATCAGGCTATTCACTGCTGGTTCAAGCTGATAGGTGATAATGATGGTTGTTTTATTAGTTTTGTTTATGGTCATGTTAAGGGAAACCTTCGGAATCCTCTTTGGCAGGATTTAGAAGGTCATAATGTTGCTGTTAGGAGGCAGCCTTGGGTGGTGCTAGATGCTTTTAACTGTATTCTGGATGGTAAGGAGAGAAATATGGGGCCTTCAACTGTGGATAGTAGTATTATGCAGTTTAGGGATTTTGTTAATAAGGTTGGCTTGTTAGATATGAGTAGTAAGGGTTTGTTCTATACTTGGAACAAATCCCCTTTCTGAATTATTTGACCAGAAAACCTGAGTTTATTCAAACTGTGGAGAAGCAATGGAACAAGCCTGTTGGAGGTTTAAAATGTTTTCTGAGGTATCTAAACTTAAGATGTTGAAAAAGCCTTTGAGGTTGTTGAATTATCAGCAGGGAAATCTGTTTGTTAGAGTGAAAAAACTTAAAGTTGAGGTGGAAAGGATTCAAAAGGAAGTTGAAAAGGATCCTAGCAATAAGAGTTTGAGGGAGGAGGAGCAGGTTTATGTCAGAGCTTTTAAAGATGCCCTTATTGATGAAAAGTTGTTTTTGCAACAACAAGCCAAGGTGCAATGGCTTAAGGAGGGTGATGCCAATACAAAATACTTTCATGATTCTGTTAAAGAAAGGAAAATTCACAATAGAATCTTGGAGGTTAAGGATTTGGATGGCAATATTTTTTATAAGGATGATGTGGGAACAGCTTTTGTTAGCCATTTCCAAAATATCTTGGGTACTAAAAGGGATGTTCAAGAGTTATCTGAACCTAGATCTTTATTTTGTAACACCATTAATGAAGAGGAGGCTGCTAGGATGGTTAGGCCTGTTTCTAATGCTGAGATTAAAGCTGCTTTATGTGACATTTATGATGATAAAGCCCCTGGCCCTGATGGTTATACAACTAAATTCTTTAAGGCTGCTTGGGGTGTAGTTGGGGATGAATTTTGTGAAGGGATTAAAGAATTCTTTAAAACTGGTAAGTTGTTAAGAGAGATCAATTCTACCAGCATTTCTTTGGTCCCTAAGTGTCTTAAACCTGAGTTAGTCTCTGAATTTAGACCTATTGCTTGCTGTAATGTGTTTTATAAATGCATTAGCAAGGTTCTTTGTAATAGGATCAAAAACTCAGAAAGAAATGTTAGAAATGAATAAAAGTTTTTCAAAGAATAATACCACATCAGAGTTGAAAAACACAACATCTTGTGTTGAAGTTTCAAACTCTATGGTGAAGTCCGATTCTAGTCAGAAACATATAAATGTGGTAGTCGTTTCAGAACCTGAGTCTGATGAGAAAACCATATTTAAATTTCCTGATGGAATGGAAGGATCCTATATGTTGGTAGGAAATGACAAATTGATTCCCAATAAAGATTTTCCAATTGATAATATTGAACAATCTTTACTCAAATGTATATATGTTGATAATATCAATTTGTTAAATCAATTCAAAAATCAATTTAGTCATTTGTCATTTGAATTAAATCCTAACCAACATGAGGATCAAAAGAAAAACATTGAAAAGAAAAATATTGAAAACAAGTAAGGTTCTAAAGTAAAAGGACCGAAACCAAACAAATCGAAAGGAAATGATCAGATGAAAAATTCTCATCAAAAGAATTCAAGAAATTTTTCATCTAGTTCATTTGACTCTTATGATTATTCATATACCTCTCGATTTGATGGTTATTGGAGAAACAACTCACCACAGTATTCTCATGGTTATGTTGAACGGAGAAGCTGTTTTGAATGTGGTGAAGTTGGTCATATTGCTGCTTATTGTCCCTATTGGTATTGGGATGAAGGGTATGCATGTGATTTTGAAGAGTATAGGTCTTGTTATAACTGTGGAGAGTGTGGGCATTTAGTTGCTTCCTGTCCGTATGTTACACAGAAAAAGACCGAAGTGAAATTTGCTAAAAATTCAGGCAATGTCAAAAGGCCTGTAGCCCTAAAACAAACCAATAAACAAAAGGAGAAACAGTTTGTTGTGTATGACAATCGTAACAAAATTGATTTGAATAAAAATAGAGATTGTGGACGGGTTGCTGAGGTAAGGGGGAGTTCTAAGGCTAAGCCTAAGAATAATTCTAAACCTGGGTCTTCATCAGTTAAGTCTAAGAAGATTCCAAACAAAGTTCAGAAGCAGGTTTCAAATAAGAAATCTGTAGAGTCAAAAATCAAAACAATTTCAACAAAATCTAAAATAAACTCTGAACGTGTTTGGAAACCCAAATCACTTTCTAAATCAATAGCAATTTCTACTTCAAATCAATCCATTGAAAAACCAATTGATATTTCAAAAGGAGAATGGATTGATGTTCCGAGGATTGATGACCTTGGACGACCCATCATTGTGAAAGGATGGGTACCTCTCTCGTGCTAATTGTTTAATAAGTGTGCAGATTGTTCCAAACAGACCTATTAGTTGTTCTTTGATAGTTGATAGTGGAGCATCTGTATACAAGCTATTTATTGGAGAGGTGAAGGTCAATGAACGGATATTGAAGAATGAAAACATGATTTCAACAGAGAGGAAAGTGTTTGTAGTCCGTTTCCATCTTGTGAAGCCGGAAAACATTGCAATCTCATGCAATTGCTCTCAGGTTTTGGATTTTTACAACAGATACGACAAAATGGTTTATTCTAAACTCTCTTATTGTAGATGCACGTATTGCGACTAGTGATTGGATTAGATTGTTTAACATGTGTTAGTGATTTTCTGATGGGCCGAATGTAGAATGAGGTGGGCGAATGTATAAGAGTTTGGGCGAATGTATAGAAGACTGGTCGAATGTAGAAGACTGAAGATCAAGAAGACACATTCGTACTAGGATAGTGGGCGAATGTGGACTATGTCCACATTCGCACCATCACTTTGGGCGAACCTGCAGTCATTATAAATAGATTTTGGTCATTTGTAAGTTAGAGAGAGTTTTTGTAAGTGTGTGTTGAGAGGTCAGGTTCGAGTCAAGTTTGTGAAAGTGTGTGTATTGATTAGATTAACGTGTTGATCAATTGTAAACAAGTTTTATGAAAGTTAATCTATGAAAAAGGTGATTAAAATGATGTTTTACGTGTTTTGATTTGAGTATTATCATTTTGTTCATATCTAGAGTTTCCGCACCTGGATTTGTGACTTGTATGATCATTACATCCTGTTTTAGCTAAATTCTTTCAACTACAAAATGGTATCAGAGCCATACGGATCATACAACAACAAAATTGATAATATCAGAGCTGATTTGGACTTAATTTTGATCAATATTCATCTGTTTTTGATTGAAAATGGTTTTTGAGTGTTTTTGAGTGATTTCGAATTGAATTTGTGGTTAAAATCAAGTTTTCCAAGAATTAAAGTTGTTCCAAATCAATTCCGAATCAAAACGTGATAAAGATCATCCAAATCCATAAACTTTTGAAAATCAGAGATCAAAATAACCGTTTTTCAAAGTGTAACCGTTTTTCAAAGTGAAAATGGGCGAATCTAGACTGTTTTGGGCGAACCTGATCTTGCTTGGGCGAACTTGAGTGAGTTTTGGACGAACGTGTATTCATTTAGGTCGAATCTAGAGTGTTGTGTTTAGAATTTCCACATTCGGGTATAATATTCCACTTACGGTTCGCCGGGCGGGCGAACGTGGAATTATTGTGGGCGAACGTATGTTTTTACGGGCGAACGTGGAAAGAAGTTGGTGTGATTCTACATTCTGGTTTCTAGTCTACATTCGGGTGAACAGTTACGGGCGAAAGTAGCTATTATTGGACGAAAGTAGAACAGTTTGGGGCGAAAGTAGAACTGAGTTTGGAAAATTTTCTAAGTTTTGTGATTTTCGAAGTTCGTGAACATTATGTGGAATTTTCCGACTACACCAAGACCAGCAACGACACAACAACAACAGCAAGTGACGATGGACCCATGGACAGTGGCAGCCCAAAAGACGAGCACACAGTCTTCGCAACCGATCAATTACATAGCGATGACTAGCTCGATGCCTCAGAGTGTTGCACCTCCACCACCACATGTGACAGACTACTGGGGTGTAGCAGCTGCGGTGGTAAATACTCAAAATACTAATGCCATTTCTACTCTAATAAATGACTTATCTTCAGGTAGTGGGAATCGTCCACCCAAGCTTATGGAGATGCAGGAGTATAACCAGTGGCAGAAGAAATTCAAGATCCATCTGGAAGGCATGGGAATGGAGGGTGCAGAGGCATGGCAAATGATAGCTAAAGGATATACTGCACCAGTTTTGGAGAACACCGGTGAACCAGTTCCTTTGGAGAGCATGTCAGACGAGGAGAAAAAGAAGTTTGCTGTGGAGAAGAAAGCATATTCCCAGTTGACTCAGGCGATCACAAACGACTTACTACATCAGTTTGGGACGTGCACGACGTCAAAGCAGTTATGGGATGTGCTCAAGAATAGGCATGATGGGAATGAAAAGACGAGAAGGTTGAGGATGGAGGAGTTGAGAAAAGAGTTTGAGAATTTTACTTATGTTGGAAATGAGACTCTAAAAGAATTAACTCCTAGATATTGTCATTTACTAACTGAGTTGTCTAGTTATGGTATACAGATTCCGATGACAGATCTGGTGTACAAGTTTGCAGATGCTTTACCACCATACTGGGATCAGCATGTGGAAGTTCTCAAAGAGAAGGATGCTTATAGGTTTTGGACTATCAATGAGTTTGTGCAGAAGCTGGAGAACAAAGAGCTTGAGGAGAAGAGGAAAGCTAAAAGATCTCAGATTCCTCAGAATCCAGAGTTATACTATGGTGGTACTTCAGCAACAGTTGGAAACTCGAGTGCTAGTTTAGTGGCACCTCACATTGCTTGTATTACTAATGTCATGGAACCACCTAAACCAACCATCAACTACATTGCACAAACCTCATCCTACTCACAACCATCATACACACCATCACCACCACAACAATACACTAATTCCTACATTTCACCGTTCTCTCCAATGCAGCAAGCAGCATTCTACACTGCTAGCCAATCACAACAACCACCTCAACAACCACAATACATGAACCAAGTGAATCAACCCAATCAACAACCAGTGGTTTTGGAAACTTCCAATTTGGGAAATGTGACTGTTGAAGTTGCTCAACAACATATTGCATTAGTCTCTGCAATGGTTTCATCATATAACGGGTTGGTTGCAAGTCAAATTGGGAACAATAACTTGACCAATGAAGACTATGCACAGATTGACAAGGAAGAGATGGAACTAATTGACATCCAGTGGGCTTTTGCGAGTATAATGAGAAGGGCAACTGAGTTTATAGAAAAGACGGGTAGGACTGATTTGGGAACTTCTCCTAACACAACCTACGGGTTCAACAAGGAGAAGGTGACATGTTTTAATTGTGGAGGTAAGGGTCACTTCAAACGAGAATGCACTCAGCCACCGAAACAAGGTAACAGAAATCCTTTCAACTCAAACTACCAGAATCGTCAACAACAAAACCAAAACTAAGTTTCTTACCAAAATTACAACAACTATCAAAACCAAAACCATTACCAAAACCGACAAAACACCTCTAACAACAACCAAAACAGACAACCAAACACAACAAACCAGAACCAAAACCAATCACCAAACAACACCAACAGAACAGTTATACCGATCACTACACCAAATGAGCAGCCACAGAATACTAATCAGAATCAAGCTCTGGTGATTCAACAAGATGAAAGGTTTGACTGGTCTGGAATGCAAATTGGTGTTGAGGAGATTACAACTGGTGGAAATGTGGCTTGTGTTGCCCGACAGGTTGATACTGAGGAGTCGGTGATAGTTGGTAAGAATGAAGAAACTGAGAGTGAAGTTGATGAATCTGTGGAAGAGGTGGAAGTGGAGACTGAACTTGTTGAAGTTCAAGCTGAGGAAGCAAGTTCTGGAGTGGTGATTGACACAGTTTCTGATGTTCCTGAGGAGTGTGAGTCTGTTTATTCAGATTCAGACAGTGAATCAGACACAGAGGCAAGTGTTACATCCTTGGATGATGATATTGATCAGTTGCTAGCAGAAGCAGATTTTCTAAAGACGAGGAAGTCGTGCATTGCTGATGATGCTTTCACCAGAATTGATTATTCTATGTTTTTCGCTGGAAAGGAAGCTCATTTTGCTTTGATGGCCATGACAGATCCTCCTAAACCGGTAAGTTCTGAATGTAGTACTGATGTTACTAGTGATAAATATTGTGGAACTTGTGATAGAATGACTGATGAAAATAAAGAACTTCGCGTTCAACGTGATAGTGCTATTATCAACTGTCAATCTACTCGCAAAGAATTGATGGCTTTCAACAAAGTACTTGATGGATATAAAAAGGCCATTTCCGATCTTAAAAACACTCTTTCATTAAAACAACTAGCCATTAATAACTATATTAATGAAATTGAAAACACAAAATTGGAAATGGCCACCATTAAGTGTTTTGCTGAAAAAGTCAACAAGAAATTGGAGAGTTATAAGCACATTGCTTATGTTGTAGACCACATCATTAATGATCAAACCACTAACTATAAGTCTGTGCCATCTCTGGTGCTTTTTGAAAATCACAACTGTCATCAAGTGACATCGGAGAGCTCGGTAAAATCAGACTCATCATCGGAAAATGAATCTAATACCTCGAGTATTGGTGATCCTCATTCCGATGTGAGGCCGATTTTAGGTTTGAATGATGAAGGTGTTACTGTTGAAAATGCTGATTCAGACTCAGAGGATGATGACTCTGGAAGTTATCAAAGTGCTAATGCGTGTGATATTCCAAAAGAAAATCACATCATTACTACTGAACCAGTGTCATCATCTCAGTATGGGCATCCGATGGCTAATGCACATCGTGAGAAAAAGTCTGAAAAGAAAGAAATTAAGAAATAAGTTAAGAATGAACCTTGTGACAAACCAGTCAAGGTGTTTTATCGTATGGAAGGATCCGATAAGATCATCTCTGACGAGGAATTTCCAATTAAGAATGCTAACTATGCTAAAATTGATAAAACTTGGCAAGAAAGCACTATTTGGTTTCCAAAACATGAGAGAACAAATGAGATTCCACCGGCAATTTTAAAGAAATTGTATTTGGATGTTCCTCAAGAACCAAAGGTTCATGTCACAGAGTTCATTAAACCCAAAAACAAAGCAAACGGTTTTCATGAGCCTGCTTACTCAAAAGGGCCACTCCCTGAGAGTTTGAGGAACAAACAGTACAATGATCAATATCCTGTTCGATCATTTGCTCAACCGAATGCTCCAAATGTTTTCGAGGAATACCGTGCATGCTTTAAATGCGGGGAGAGAGGGCATTTACTTGCTCACTGCCCGTATGTAAGGCATAAGAGGCACGAGGTTGAAGTTAGGCAATCCATGCGAAAACCGGTTGATCATTATGTTCCACCACATAGACGTGTTGTTTCTCAACAACAACAATTTTATAATCAAAACAATTTTTATCAAACGAGGAACAATCGTCCATTTCAGTATGATCGTAGAAACCGGATTGCTATGGATAACTCATGGAGAAAACCAGTGGTGAACACAACAAATGATAGGCAAAGGGTTCCACCAAAACCTATTGTCAAGTCAAATGTTGGACCTAAATCTGTTAAGTCAGAGAAGGTAACCAAGAAAGTTTCTTTTGCAAACAATGTTCAGAAATCAACTGAGACCCCAAAATCTCAGATTCGTATCTTGAAAAGATCTGAACAATCTTGGACACCAAATGGTTCTCCAGGTGCCTCAACTTCAAAATCAAATGAGAAAAAGGAAAATGTTTTGAATGATCCTAAAAAGATCGATCCAAAACAAAATATTGAAGTGAATGTTTCTTTGAAAGATGATATTCAAAGACCCAAGACTCAGGCTTGGGTCCCCCGAAAGAACTAATTGTTTTACTTGATGTGTGCAGGGAGCTTCAACTGGCCCTATTAGCAGTCTTTGGATTGTTGATAGTGGAGCTTCAGGCCACATGACCGGGGATCTTGCGTTACTGTTTGATGTGAAGAACATTAATGGTGGATATGTTGCATTTGCTGGGAATAAAGGCGAATATATCACTATGGAAGGGAGTGTGAGTAATGGGATTGTAAGCTTTGAGAGGATTTCATATGTGAAGCAAATAGACTATAATCTGTTGAGCGTCAGTCAAATCTGTGACAAACAATTCACTGTTTATTTTGATGACAAATCCTGCTACATTCTCAAACCAGGTTTCAAAATTCCAAAAGAGTGAGTAATGTTGAAGGCACCTCGCGTCAACAACCTTTATATTCTTGATATGTCCAAGGCAATGACATCCCAGGGGCAAATAACATGTTTTCTATCAAAGGCGACCGAGAAGGAATCGATAATGTGGCACCGAAGAATGGGGCACATTCATCTGAGAAAAATGAATCATCTTGTGAAGAATGGACTTGTCGATGGAGTGAATGTGAAACATTTCCATTTGAATGACAAGTGTGTAAGTTGTAAGAAGGGGAAGCAACACAGACAGTCCCACAAAGTGAAGAAAGTTAACTCTGTTGAGATACCACTTGAGCGATTGCACATGGACCTATTCGGGCCTGCCAAGCGTAAAAGTCATCTTGGAGAGCTTTACTGTTTAGTTGTCACTGACGACTATTCACGATTTTCATGGGTGATGTGTTTGCAGCATAAAAGTGACACCTTTAACAACTTGAAAGTTCTGTTCACTCGATTGGAGAATCTCTACAATCTGAAGATAAAGAGAATTCGGAGTGACAATGGGACGGAGTTCAAAAATGCTAAGATGGATGAACTTTGTGAAAACAAAGGAATTCATCATGAATATTCAGCTCCGTACACCCCACAACAGAACGGTGTTGCTGAACGCAAAAACAGGACTCTAATTGAAGCGGCTAGAACAATGCTCGCCGACTCGAATCTTCCAGTAATGTTCTGGAATGAGGCGATTTATGCAGCAAATTATACACTCAATCGGGTTTTAACGGTGAAGAAGTTTGGAAAAACTTCTTATGAACTGTTACACCGACGAAAGCCGAACTTAGAGTATCTAGAACCTTTTGGGGCACCATGCACGATGTTGAATCCAAGCGAGAAGTTTAGTCCTAAAGCTGAAGAGGGATACTTTGTTGGATATGCAACCCCGCTCAAACGGGTATCCAACAAGCGAACTCGTCAGGTGGAGGATTGGGCTAACGTAGAAGTTCAACGATATACTCAGAATGTGCAAGGAATTGGTCCTGATTGGATGTTTGATTACAAAGATTTCTTTGAATCATTCAATCTAGATAGCTTGGTTGAAGAAGCTGTTATCAGATTACTTTACGAGTGTGAAAACGCGGCGACTTCACCGTTGGTGCGTCCGATCACCGTGAACCCCCCACCAGCTTCTAATGATACCAATGTTCCTGTACCAGAGGAAGAAGTGTTTCAAGAGGCTTCTACTACTTTAGATTCTTCAGAGTCTGAAGATGAACAATTTGAAGAAGTTATTCTTGAACATGCAGAAGAACCAGAGGCACCGCCAGTGAACCCAACTCCAACTCCAGATGTTGCTTCATCATCTAACACGGGTCATGATCTGGATGTTGTAGAGAACTTGACTATTTAGACGGGAGTTACTGTACCTGAACATCCGGAATCTCGGATTCATAGTATTCACCCGCTGGAGCAAGTTATCGGTGATCCTGGTAGCAGTGTGATGACAAGAGGGCAGCTGTGAAGTGTTAATTCGCCAGAGAGTTTTGGTGCTTTAGCTTTATATGCCAAAATACAAAAATCAGGTAGTCAAAATGATTGGTCGTTTGCGTGTTATGTGTCGCAGGTAGAGCCAAGGACATACAAGGACGCTTTGCTGGAGGACGCCTGGGTTGAAGCAATGCAGGAGGAGTTATTACAATTTCAGAAATTGGGGGTTTGGACGCTCACTGATTTACCGCCTGGAAGAAAGAAAATTGGCACTAAATGGGTGTTTAAGTGCAAGAAGGATGATCATGGTGTTATAGTTCGCAACAAAGCCAGATTGGTCGTACAGGGTTTCCATCAAATCGAAGGGATTGATTATAACGAAATCTATGCGCCTGTAGCACGCATTGAGGCAATTCGGATGTTTCTTGCGTTTGCGTCCTATAAGAAGTTCAAAGAATATCAAATGGACGTCAAGAGCGCATTTCTGTACGGGAAAGTCAAAGAAGAGGTTTATGTCGGGCAGCCACCAGGCTTTGAGGACCCTATCCACCGGGATAAGGTTTATGTGCTGAACAAAGCTTTATATGGTTTGCACCAGGCTCCGAGACAGTGGTACGAGGAGCTAAGTACATACCTCATGGCAAAAGGATTTAAGCGCGGACTCGTCGATTGCACCCTATTCACGAAGAAATCAGGGGATGATTTGCTTCTGGTGCAGATTTACGTTAATGATATAATATTTGGTTCAACTAACGAACTTTTATGCAGGGAGTTTGAAACTGTCATGCAGGAAAAGTTTGAGATGAGCGCAATGGGGGAGATGCAGTTTTTCCTAGGCTTGCAGGTGGACCAAAGACCCACGGGGATCTTCATTCACCAGACGAAATACGTATCCGAAGTCTTGAGCCGGTTCCAGATGGAGGATTCCAAGCCGATGGATACCCCGATTCAACCCAATCACGGGATTGGAGTGGACGCTAAGGGGGAGCTGACGGACCCATTTACATACAGAGCAATCATCGGATCTCTGATGTATCTTACCGCATCTCGGCCAGATATTATGTTTGCAACGTGTCTCTGTGATAATGAAGCCGCGATCGCATTAACTAAAGATACGGGCAATCATTCTAAAGCGAAACATATCCGGATCAAATATCATTTTATCCGTGATTGTTACGCTAAAGAATTGATAGATATGGTCAAAATCCATACTGACTATCAACGTGCAGATTTGTTTACTAAAGCTTTTGACAGATCCCACTTTGAATATCTTTTAAAAGTTAACAACATAAAGGAAAAACAGGACTAATCAGCACCTCGGTTTATCGCCTTTTAGTTTTTAAAATTTTCTTTACAGCTTTATTGTTTTTCAGAAAAAAATTAAAAACCCAAAAATATGTTTTATATTTTAGGGGGAGTCATTTTATTAGAAAAACCAAAAACATTGAAAATTCAAAAAGACCTAAAAATTAGAAAAACCAAAAATGATTTCCAGGATAAAAAGAGGAAATGATAGTACATCAGTGGGGATCTGACACAGGCTAAAGATATGTATAGTAATATGAAGCGTGTTTGACTACGTGTGATGTGCTGATAGGCTTCGTAGACTAAAAATTGCGTGCATTAGTGATACAAACATAACGAGCTACGCGTTCGTGGCTGAACACCTCATGGGCATATGGTCTTAGTACCGTAATTTCGTTTGATAGGATTGCCAAAATCTGAGGTTTCGGGTCGTTATGTTATGGTTATCCGGGATATTCTGATTAAACTTTTGTCGTATTGATTTACGGACCTAGTTTCATCAGAATATTTGCCAAAAGAGCTTAAATGCCAAAACCGAAAGTTACCGAATTGAGGAACTTCATGTTTTATTGATCAAAGATCATTATTACATCGTATTAACTTACTGATGCAAATCAGTAGTTGATATCAGCCTCAACCTAGTATATATGCACATGTTACTCTGCTGCATTCGTTTGCTGACCTGTACACCTCTGTGCTATATAGTTTGTAACTTTAACGGATAACTCTGGCATAATCACGCGTTACGACGAAGCTTTGTGCAATTACTTGATACGGGAGTATGTCGTGTGTGTGGGAACCACAACATGTTAGTCTAATACACCTAACTCGTATCATTTTAAAGCATTGCGTAATAGTCTGCATGTGAGCTTAAGTGGATCACAATATCAGCAATTGCCGTGTCACATACAGTTTCTAATGATAATATTAAACAAAAAGATCAACGTTGTGATCAGATTTCTCAAATAACTGATATGATCCTCTTACCGGACATCACAAAATGTTTACTGCTTTGTTTACTTTGCTGCTTTTTACTTTTATTGTCAAAAAGATACAAAATCCAAAAAGATTTTAGGTGTGTTTTGATATAAATTTCAGAAAATCCAAAAGTTTTTGCATTTCTGCTTTATTTTAGATAACCGACGGTGTTTGATGGTCAATTTCTCAGATTTGATGAAACCATCTGGGCTTTGTATCATTCTAAAAGTGAAATAATTAGTTTTTGAGACTTAACGGATTGAAAAATGTTGAACGGGATTCGAATTCGTGATTTGGCAAAATTTTCAGATTTTTCCATTTCACATTCGCCCCTTAATTGGGTCGAATGTGGAAAAATCTTACATTCGTACGTTTTGTGATGGGCGAAAGTGGGTTTTACAAAACATTTTTCCACCTTCGGGTGAATATTCCACATTCGGGCCATTAGCTTGGGGCGAATGTGGAATCACACCACATTCGACCATTGGGAACGGGCGAACGTGGATTCTATATATAAGCCAACAACAGGTTCGACCCTTCATTCTGAAATTTTTCAAATTTTTTCTAAGTAACCAGACCTTGTTGCTTCGTTTTCTTTTGCCTTCGAATATCAATCCTTGTTGATTCCTGACCCTTTTGCACCAATTTTCACAGGTAATGGCTACCAAAATTGATCAGAATTTGAAGTTTTGGGTTACGAACCTAGGGTTCTTAATCTGGACGATTTGAGACTGATTTAATATGTTTTTGTTAGAAATCCAATTATCATCAGTTTTAGGGGGAGATTATATCAGGAATTAGAATAATAACATGATTAGATGATTAATCGATTGATTTGTGACGCCCACACCCAGATAAGGATGCACCATACACAATTGATACCAACTTACAAAAGAAATACTTATTTTATTAATATAGACTGTAGAGTACAAAGGTTAGTAACTTAAAAAGTACAAAGCCTGATCAACTATTCTTAGCCGGAGATATACTTTCCCATTAAATCACACGAACTAGCACATCCTATTCCACCGGTCATATAGCTTTGAGTTAAACAACATGCCAAAGAACTAGTCATCACTACCTGTGACACATGCTTAAAATGACGTCAGACAATGCTGGTGAGTTCATGAATATACACAAGTTGTAAAACACATTCGTTTATCATTCATTTCATCATTCATGACCTGTACCCGCCCATGTCATTATAACCTTTACGCCACGCTGGCACCCACGCATGGGCCCCCGTGACGGTGTCACCCCTGTGACTTCCAACATCATACAGTTAATGCCCATTACACACAGGTGTAATACCGACAAATCCTGCCGTAGCAGCACGTATAAGGGACCACAAATATCATGTGTATGTGTGATTAGATTATAAATATGCGTACAACAGTCATGAGTGCAATATTAACAATTACCAGTTTGGACAAGCATGCTCACATTTGAAAACATTCATAGAACTCACCTGTTTAATAGTTGGTTAACACTTGCTATTCCAATCAGATACTATCTCAGGGTCCTGATACAATTACATAACCCTAAGTTAGGTAATGGTATGCCTAACTAGTTATTATTATGGTTGGATATTGGTTAACGCTGCCTTGTTTAAGCATGGGTGATCAGTCCATGCCTAACTAAGGCTGGGCTACCCAATACCCACCCCTAACAATAACTCAAATGCCTCAAAATAATATCAATACTTATATTACCAATATCCATAATAATAATAATAATAATAATAATAATAATAATAATAATAATAATAATAATAATAATAATAATAATAATAAAAAAACTGACTAGACTTATATTTATTAAAAGTATACCTGAAACTACGGCGAGTTGGTTCAACGTTTCTCTACTTGCGTTCCAAACATATATACTACTAATACCTGAAGGGTTATTAAGGGCTCGGGGTTTAAATTATAGTGTTCTACAAATTTTTGTTGTAGAAACTGAGATCTAATGACTTGTATTTATAAAGAAAATCATGACCGACTTATATCTCAGTTTTATCAACTTACGCCTCCTTACTTCCTTACACATGAAGATTTGAAAGTTATTATTTGTATATACGTGGCTAGTGAGTGTTTTCCCATAATTATTTTATTTATAACTTCTCCACGTATGGAGAATGAGTAGAATGAGCTATTCATTATTTGGTTAACACATATGTATTCATATATACATTACTATCATGCTATTACTCTATATACTAAATAGCATCGTCTTAGGAAACAGTCGCTTTTATCCCATTCCACTTTGCCACCTAAGTTTCTTATTTATACTTCTGCAACTTTTTTAACTTTGGAAAATCTCATCTAGGCCACATATGATTGTCTGTATAAAATTTTGTCCACTTATACTTTGCTTCATCAATAAAGAGTGACTGTGTTGCTTCTGTTGCGCCGCCACCTGCCACCGGTGGACATTCCCGTCGACATCTCTTGCTCCAATTTCTTTGTTGTTGACGGGCTCTCCGGTGTGCGCCGGATTATGGCGATAGTTACGCGGTGACATTTCGATGGGGCAAGTCATGACTGTGACGGTGATGACGGCTTTGCTTCATCGTCACCCTCGACAAGGCAAATCAGATGACGGCTTCGGTGAATTAAATATATTTAAAAATTGATACCATTTCAGGAGAGGTTTGAAAGAACAGGACAAAACACAAGCGACCCAATCTCATAATGCATTCCATGAAGTGCCCAAACCCAGCTCTTGGAACGTATACAAGAATTACTAGTGAGTACAAAAACGAAAAAGTATATATAAAATGCACAGGACGCAGTCGTGGTGCATGCCTAGCTGTTAAGATGGAGCGAAACTTCACCCGCTGCATCGTGTGGGAATCCCGGCGCAACGCGCCGGTTCATACCACTAGTACTATATACTAAAACACAACAGTCGGCGCAACAGCCGACTTTGTGTTTTCTGATTTTCCACCACAACTGTTTTCTTCTTTCGCTTTTGTCCCCAGCTTTGGTCGGAACACGCAATTACAAGTTTGCCCTTCCGTCTTCAACATTTCCCGGTCTCCTCCAACACACAGGCTACATCGCCGCCGCTTTCGGCCGCTCCGTCACCGTTACAACACCGCTGCCATCACCGCAACCGATATCAACGCCCTTCACAGTCAACACCCACAACAACAACATTACAACAAACCGGTATTTTGCTGCTCAACAACGGATGGAATGGAATTCATCTACATCGGTGTTGCAGTGATAAATCTGGTTGTTGCTTTCGCCATCGGTGTGAGATTCAAGCTGTCCTGGTGGCGCTTCAACTTAGGTGGTCCAGGAGATCACGAACAACTTTCGGATCTACTGATTGATTGGCAGTGACGAACTTCTTTTGCATTTACTGTCTCTCTATATTACTTGTGGCGGTGGCGGTGCCAATATGGAGAGAAACAGAGTAGACAGAGATTGGAAGTATAAGAAAAATGCCTTGGACTTTTCCATTTTAACTAAATTGATGCTACTTTTGAAACCAGTCATGGTTTTACCAAAACAAGGGTTAATAAAAAATAATACATTCAACCAACTTGTGCTTTTTTGTCCTAGGATGCAAGTGCCATTACATTTTGAACATAAAAGTAAAAGTGAAGTACCTATTTAATGAAAACTAATTGTTTTGTGAGCCGATTTTAAAGCTTGAAAATTTTACTTTGGCCCAACACTCAAGATTTGATTTATAAGAAAGTAATCGGTAGGTTGAATCTGATTATTTGGCTAAATATTTAGTATCACGTTCGATAAGAACGTGCCTATGTATCGGTTACTTTAATTGATAATAGCTTCTTTGCGTTTTGGTTACAACACATGTCAAATTTGCATAGACGTCTTTACTAATAGCAAACAACTTCCACCAACCTTCGGGCAACGCGCTATCGAATAGCGGTATATATCCCGTGCTGCGTGGTGGAACAGCGGTGCATATCCTGCGCAACCCGTGCGTAGCACGGGTGCAATATACTAGTTATTACTACTTTGGCCCGAATTCTATTATATTGTAACTTATAAAATGTGGCGTCTAGTAAAATTATAGACGCCCAGTAATAACGAGCTCATTTTATATATATGCTTTGACCTAAGTTTTACTAAAAACAGAGCACAGTCAAATATAATATAATTTTGTTACTATTACTAAACGGTCTTCTATACTAGTCAGGGCTCGTCTAGATATGTTGTATTGCATAAAACCGTCCTACTAGTTACTTACTCGTTCGACAATGCATGAAGTATACGATTCATATCTTTTCATTTGAGTACAAAATGGGGTGTTACATGATTGAACTCTATAAACCCTAATTCCTCTTTAAAACAGATGATAATTGAATAATAATAAAAATTGATAATGTACGAGTGTTATCCGGCCATAATAGAACAAGTTCCAATCAAAATCAGAGGTTAAATACAAGATTGGCAGATTTTTAAATTTTAGGGCAAAAGAGTTTTACATTCGTCCCTTTCAAAACGGGCGAATGTAGAACTTTGAGGGCGAATGTGTTGATTAATTGGACGAATGTGATTTTTAATAAGACCATTTCCACATTCGTGCTAAATTGTGTACATTCGTACCTTAATTTTCACTTTCGACCATGGAAAATTGGGCGAATGTGGAAACTGAAAAATCTAAAATTTTTAATTTTTGTCGTTTTTGTGTTTTAACGTATTTTCTGACTTTTGATAAGCAGATGGCTGAGCAACCTGAAAATATTGAAGCACCAGTGGAGAATATCGTACCAGATCCTATACCAGAAGCTGAAAACATACCACAAGGATGGCCGTTTGAACCAACTCACAACTGATGTGCATATGTTGGAGACGTAGAAAAGAATACTGAATTTTCTGGTATTGTGGAGTTTTTAAGGCGAAGCCGTATTATTCATGCCTTAGCCACACCAACCATAATCTACAAAGACATAGTGGAGGATTTTGACAGAAATGCTAGATATGATTTCTGGGAAGATCAGACTATTATCAGAAGCAAGATTCAGGGTATGGAGATGTTTTTGACTGAATCAGATATCAGAGAAGCTTTACAGATCAAGTTTGAAGTGAGTGATGATCCTAGAGAGCTTTCATGGACCGAGCAGAGGGCGTGCTTTTTGAGAATGAAGTATAAGGGTCCTATTACTGATGGTTCGATGCACAAAGGAAAATTAAGTGTGCAGTTCAAGTATTTTGCACATGTAATTATCCATGTGTTTGGGTGTGTAAGTGGAGGGTACGATGTGATGAGAAAGAGCCTTAGTTCATTGATGGTTGCGTTAACACTTAACAAACCATTCAATGTATCTGGTATGATATTGGACCACATACTTGAGATGCTGAAAGGTTTGAAGAAAAAGCAGTTTATGCTATATCCGAGATTTCTTATGATGATCTTTGACCATAAGTATCCTGATTTGAAGAAGGATCCAACTATGATCCTAGGTCAAGATCACATGAATATTCGAACACTTGTTAGAATGAAAGGCTATAAAGGTGTGTCGGATGATGAGAAGCCACCACACAGGAGATTATTTGGGGCTTTGGCTAATCAGAGTTACACTGATCCTGGTAAGAACAAAGCAAGGCATGACAATAGTGATTCGGATAATGATGATCCATTAGTGTATGCTGATGCAAACACTAAGAGGAAGAGACAAGTAATCAATGCCGGAGCCAAAGGGAAGGGTAAGGCAAAGATGGATCAAGGCAGTTCAAAGCAACAGGTTACTAGAAAGAAGACAACAGCAAAGAAAGGAACGAGTCTGGTTGATGAAGATTCGGTTGACTCGGAAGAGACTGAAGTGGATGAGCAATGGGATTCGGATGAGGAAAGAATAAAGACCACCAAGCGTAAGGCCACTATGGTTGGTGAGTCTTAATCTTTGAACCAAACTGTTGAAGAAGTGTTACAAAAGAAGACTGCTGATGTTGTTGAAGGTTTGAGTGTAAATCTTGACGAGCTGGAAGAAGGTGAGACTGTGGTTGTTAATCTGAAAAAGCCTAAACATAAGTCTATGGCGAAGAAGTCTAGCACAAAACAGTTGAGAGAAAAAGAGATTGCTCAATTATTTACAGGCAAGAAGTTACCTGATGCTGGTACATGATCTAAACTATCTTCACCAGTGGCCAAGAAACAAAAGAAAAGCAAAGAAGCTGAAGCATTACCAGTTGATGATTTTAATGCTGCTTTGGACAATGTGTTGGATATGTTCATGAATCCTCAGAAGCAGAAAGCTAAAGAAGTAGAACCATCCAAGTCAAAGAAAGTTACTGTTTCGGATGATGTGATGAAACAGGTTAACAAAAGGATGGATGATATGATGAAGATGATTGTAGCACAACAGGCTGAAATAAGCAAGTTTAAACAGAATGAGGAGAAATGCTACAGATTGTTGTTGCCTCGAAAACTAACCAAGATGAGATCGAACAGAAAGTTAAGAAACTTGAAGAAGAAAATAAGGATCTTGAGGTTAAGTGCAGCAGGAATCGGAGGATGATAAAGATTGTTAAAGCTGACAACAAAGAACTTAAGACTGAAAACAAACGTCTAAGTGATTTGTTGGACAAGCTATATGGAGAAGCCCCAAAGTTGAAGGAGGGTGAAGAAGATAAGGAGAAAGAGGAGGAACAGGTTGATTATGAACCTTCTGATGATGATAAAGAAGATGATGAGGAAGATGATGAATCTAATGAGAGTTCTGATGAAGGAAGTAAGAAAGATGACAAAGATGATGATGATGCGGAGGGATCAGGTAGTAAAGATGATGATAGTGATGAAAGTGATGATGATGATGATGATGGGGGAGATGATACAAGTAAGTTTACTTTTGAGAAGAGGACACCACTGAAAGATGCTGGAGAGTCGAGTTCTAAGAAAAAGAAGGGCAGTGGGAATGTAGACTCAGATGAAAGCATTTTCTGGAATGAGAAGGTGAGATCTTTGAGTGTTGATGCGAAGAAGGTTTACAGAGATATGCTTGAAAGAAGAGAATGGACCATTGAGTTCACAGGGAAATTTGCTGAAATTTTCCAAACAGATGATATGAGATATGAACTCGAGTACAATGATCCAGACTTAGAGGAAGGTGAAGTACCTGCAGCTGTTGCTAAAGAAATTTTAGAAGGTGTTGCACAGCGTGTAGGGAAATCTTTGGAGGAAATTATGATGGATCAAATGATTCCAGATCTTCCTGAAAAGGAGATTGGTAATCATTCTGATGATATTCAGACACCTGAAATGGAAGAGGTTGAAATTGAGGATATCACTCATGAGGAATATCCACAATATTTCAGGCAGAGTGATGAGAATGTGGTTTTCCCAAACTTCACTGAGATATCAAACAGACTTGCTAAGAAGAAAGCACAGAAGAGAAGTGAGGAGTTTGTTGAAACTGTGTTTGGTACTGATCAGCAGAAACCTTCAAATCAGAATGATGATTTGAAGACTTTTCTACAAAAGTTGAAGGAAACTGATGACAAACAACCAAAGCCAGAAGCTCAGGGTGGTTTTTACCGATATCACAACAAGAAGTTCAAAGGCAGAGCTCTTGGCTGGAAGTATCTGGGGAGATTGAAATGTTTGGCAGTCAAATGGGAATCAGAAATCTTGTACTTTTACAGATTTCATGATATTTTAACTCTACCGTACTGGGCGGTCAGAGACATTTGCAGATTTCCTATGACTGGAGCTTCAGTTAACAATACGGCTGTTGGTTGGTTTGCAGATCGGTTGGTTTGGGAAAGTAGAACGAAATGGAACATGTTCAAGCCACAGTACCCTAGAAGGAAAGTTCATAGGGATATTGATCCAAGGACAGGGAGGAAAAGGGTGACTTTGATTTATAAAGCACCTGAAGTGATGAAAAAGATACCTTTGATGCCTTTACCTCAACACTTCTGTGCTGATTTCATATTTTGGTACTATGATTGGAGGAAAGCAGAAGCGGTGATCGTGCTGAGAGATGGGAAGGACAAATACAAGCATGTTTATGTATTTGATCCTATGTGGTTGATAAATTGCACGTTTGAAGATATCATCATGCTATTCTACAATCCGATTCATTGTGGTCCCAATGATGCAGATCAGGCTAAGAAATATCAACAAGTTGTCGGAGTTTGCTTTGCTTATGATATAAACTCCGGAAGCAACTTGGATGCTAAACTTGGTAAGATGGTGAAGATGGCTGAAGTGCCTAAGCCTGTGAAACGGAAGCTTGAGCCTGAAATGACTAAAGATCAGAAGAAGCAACTGAGAATCAAGCTTCTGAACAAGATCATGGACGAAGACCGAAGACAATCCAATCAATAGTCGAGGGGGAGTTTGTAGATGCACGTATTGCGACTAGTGATTGGATTAGATTGTTTAACATGTGTTAGTGATTTTCTGATGGGCCGAATGTAGAATGAGGTGGGCGAATGTATAAGAGTTTGGGCGAATGTATAGAAGACTGGTCGAATGTAGAAGACTGAAGATCAAGAAGACACATTCGTACTAGGATAGTGGGCGAATGTGGACTATGTCCACATTCGCACCATCACTTTGGGCGAACCTGCAGTCATTATAAATAGATTTTGGTCATTTGTAAGTTAGAGAGAGTTTTTGTAAGTGTGTGTTGAGAGGTCAGGTTCGAGTCAAGTTTGTGAAAGTGTGTGTATTGATTAGATTAACGTGTTGATCAATTGTAAACAAGTTTTATGAAAGTTAATCTATGAAAAAGGTGATTAAAATGATGTTTTACGTGTTTTGATTTGAGTATTATTATTTTGTTCATATCTAGGGTTTCCGCACCTGGATTTGTGACTTGTATGATCATTACATCCTGTTTTAGCTAAATTCTTTCAACTACACTTATCTTTGTTAATGGTTTGCTATTTGAAAGATTTTAATGAGTCTAGTAATCTGAGTGAAAAATGGTTTTTGCAACTCAATGAGTAAACCGCATCGGATATCATTTTATTTTGTTTTTTTTTTCTCAAAAAGTTTAAAAATCCAAAAATATGCTTATTTTTAGATTTTTAGGGGGAGAAAATTTCAGAAAAATCAAAATAAAAAAATAGAAAATCAAAAATGAGTTTTCCTTGAGAAAAAGAGGAGATGATAGTACATCAGTGGACTGTCAGACTACTCTAAAAACAAAAATGAATGGATAAACATTGAGTAGCCACTACAATTATATATTGGTAGGCTTGAAATCAAAGTTTAAAGTTCAGCATGGTGATATAAACTTAAAATCAATAACTGATAATCATGTGGATCAACGTATCGTTGGCATATGGTCTTAGTACCGAAATTTCGTTTGATAATTTGCCAAAATCAGAGGTTTCGGGTCGTTATATTGAAAGTCATCTGGGGATGGCCTAACTGATCTTTTGCTGTATTGATTTATAGACCTAGATTCAGTCAGCGTATCTTATTAAAAGAGCTCATAAAGCCAAAATCATAAGTTACCGAATGAGGAACTTAACATGTGTGATGATAATCAAAGATTATCTAATGCATCGTATCAATACTATGATGAAAGTCATGTATGATATCAGTCCTCACCCTGGTAGAGTGCACAAGTCGCTTTGAAGCATTAATTTGCTGACCTGTCACCACTGTGCATCATACCTTGTAACTAAACGGATAACTTCAATATAATCACGCGTTACGATGAAGCTTTGCGCAATTCTTGATACGGGAATGTGTCGCGAGCGCAGGGACCATAGATTACTCAGTATCTAATATTACCATAATGTATCTAAAGTGCTGAGCAACGAATGATGATTTTGAGTTTTAGTGGACAAATATACTGGTAATGGTTGTAGGATGCTCAATGACAAAAACAGAAAATTGATCAAAAAGAGTTATGACTGACTGTTTCAATACTGATATGATCCTCTTAACCAGAAAATTCACAAAAATGTGTTGAATTTACTTTTATGCAATTACATTTGAAAATTCAAAAAGATTTTTGGTGTGTTTTAGCATAAACTTTGAAAAATCAAAAAGTTTTGTTTCAATTTTATTTTCGATAACCGATGTTGGGATACTGGATGTGAAGGCTCAGATACTTAAAAGTTGAAAAAGATTGCAAATTTTCAAGTTTCTGGTACATATTGAAAATGTTTTATAGTTCAGGGGGAGAACTATTGAGGGTAAAAAGGAATGTGAAGAGTACTTCCGAGATATTTGTCGTGATTAACGCTGGTTGTAGTTTGTGCAGTTTTTAGTAAATTTTTCTGCAGAATCAAACACAACAGGTGCACTATTCAAGACTCATCGACAAAGAGTGTAACTTAACAAGACCCAAACCTGAACATCAAGATCACCAGAACAACAGAAGCTAGTAAGAGGTTAAAGAAATGACTGAAGTTTGAAGAATTCAAGATTATTGTCTATCTTCATCTCTGGACCAACAAATGACAAAGCCAAGATTTCTTAAGTCTGTCTGAGATTTTGAAGCTTACTGGAGAGATAGACAGGAACTTCGACACAAACGTACATGAAGATGGAAAGTTTTCAAGTTGTTCAAGATGATGAGATCAAGACTTGAAGAATTGATAACTTTCTGATTTGGTACATCACTAGCTAGGTCCAAGGGGGAGATTGTTAGTGCATTATTCATGTATGTCCCCAGCTAGTGATCCGGTACTGAATGTCGGAGGTTCAGATAATCAGAAAACGACCAAGACTTAAGCTGGAGGATACATTCGACCAGTTGGAAGGTCGAATGTAGCTTGTCTAGGGTCGAATGTAGAAATGGTTGATAGGAAGGCTACATTCGTACCATCAAAAGGGGCGAATGTGGAAAAGTTCCACATTCGACCTTATGATAGGGGCGAAGGTGGAAAGGCTATAAATAGGGAAAGTTAGTTATTTTGAAAGTAGAGTTTTGAGAGTTAGTTATCATTTTGAGCTTTTCCCTAGAGTGTGAGTGTGTGTTTTTCTCTGTATTAGGTCTAAGAGTTCAATTGTAATATCTTTGATTTGATCTAATACAAAGATTAAAGTTATGAAAATTGCTCGGTGATTCGTTATCTGTTTTCATCACGTTCGGTTACGTTTATTTCTGAATCATTTTGCATGGTCGTTGGGGATTCCGCACCCTACGGTTGGTATTCGTGAGATCACGTTTCTTGATTACGATCACGTTTCTTGATTGGAGGAATGCAGAGGCTGTGATTGTATTAAGAGATAGGAAGGATAAGTATAAGAAGATACACGTTTTTGACCCGATGTGGCTCATTAACTGTACATTTGAGGACATAATCATGCTTTACTATAACCCGATATTCAGTGATCCCAATGATGCATCGCAGGCGAAGAAGTATCAGCAAGTTGTCAGATTGTACTTTGCATATGATATAAACTCTGGTAGCAACTTGGATACTAAGTTGGGTAAGAAGGTGAAGATAGCTGATGTGCCGAAGCGTTCAGTGAAAAGAAAACTTGAGCCTGAGATGACGAAAGATCAGAAAAAGCAGCTTAGACTCAAGTTAATGAACAAGGCGATGGATGAAGCAAGAAGGCAATCCAATCAATAGTCGAGGGGGAGTTTGTAGATGCACGTTTGCGACTAATGATTTGGATTGTGACCTTAACATGTGTTAGTGAATGTTAGAAGGGGCGAAGGTATAATATTGTGGGCGAATGTGAATACAGATGGGTGAATGAAGAATTGAAGTGGGCGAATGTGGATGCTGAATGAAGTATGTGTATGTTCGTACCTAGCTACAGGGCGAATGTGGACAAAGTCCACATTCACACCTTGGAAAAGGGCGAACCTGCAGTGTCTATATAAAGGATTTGCTCATTTTGTAAGTTAGAATAGTTATTGAATGTGTGTGTGTCGAGGTCAGGTTTCTCTCTAGATTAAAGTCGTGTGAAAGTGTGTTAGATTATCTTGTAAGGTCATTGTATTGAATATTTTGAACAAGTAATCTATAAAATGGTGATTGAAAAGGTATTTTACGCGTTGTGATTTGTGTATTATCATTTTGTTCAGTTCTAGGGTTTCCGCACCTGGAATTGTGACTTGTATGATCATATAATCCTGTTTTGGCTAAAATTCTTCATCTACAATGGTTATGGGTGGTTTTAAAGATGGTTATCTTTTGGTTTATGGGCATAATTTTAAATGGTTGGTTCGTTTATAGAAGGGAAGGTAAGGTCTGGGTTTACACTAGTAAGAGTAAGTGTTGGGTTAGTCATAAATGGGTATTAGAGATGTTTGGGCATATTATATTGGCTCAGCGGTAAACTTATGAGCCGGATGTGGTTGTTTACGGGTGGGGCTGAAAGGGTGAGGTGTATTGGATTAAGATTGAGGGGTTATATTGCAGGTTGGGTCCAAGTTGATCCGGTTCATGGTTATTTTAGTTGGGCGGTGGATGGCCGGTATGGGTTATTTTTAGACTTCTTCAGTGGGCTTGGTAAGGAGGTGATGCTTGGGCTGTGGAATATGGTTATCTTATGGGCTTGGATTCTTGGAAGACGGATATGGCAGACACATTTGAAGACTGAAATAGGCGCCGGTTTTTTTGTTTTGTTTTGTATTTTTAGTTTTAGTATTATTTCTCATGTTTTTTTGTTAGTTCATAAAAGGAAGTTTAATCATACTTGGAGACTTGTTCCAAGATTATCTAAACTTCTAAACTCTTTGTAAGTTGTTTTTTGTGTTTTAAATATATTTTTCCCGGGCTTTGCCCTTTTACCCAAAAAAAAAGGTATCTGATCATGCTACACACTCAGGTAAAGGATACGAAGTTGACTGGACGGTAATCGGACTCACAATGCGAGAATTACATAGAGATTCATACACACGAAAAGACTCCAGTTTAAAAGACCGTGACTATTGGTACTTTTGGAGTTTCAGGGACCCGAATGGAGGAACGGGAAGGCCAAAAGGTATCTAATCATGCTACACAATCAGGTAAAGGATACGAAGCTGACCAGACGGTATTCAGACTGCGAGAATTACGTAGAGATTCATACACAGGAAAAAGACTCCTGTTTAAAAGACCATAACAATCGGTACTTTTGGATTTTCAGGGACCCGAATGGAGGAACGGGAAGGCCATAAGGCAGCTGGTCAGGCTACAGACTCAGTTTAAGGATACGATGCTGAACAACCGGTAATCGGACTCACAATCCGGGAATTTCGTAGAGATTCATACACACGAAAAGGCTCTAGTTTAAAAGACCGTAACTATAGGTACGTTAGGAGGTTCAGGATTCGGAATAGAGGAACGGGTATGCCATAAGGTAACTAATCATGCTACAAACTCAGGTAAAGGATATGAAGCCGACCGGGCGGTAATCTGGCTCATAATGCGAGAATTACGTAAATATTCGTACACAGGAAAAGACTCTAGTTTAAAAGACCGTAACTATCGGTACCTTTTAGAGTTTCAGGGACCCGAATGGAGGAACGGGAAAGCCATAAGTTATCTGATCATGTTACACACTCAGATAAAGAATACGAAGCTGACCGGACGGTAATCGAACTCACAATGCGAGAAATACGTAGAGAATCATACACAGGAAATGACTCTAGTTTAAAAGACCGTAACTATCGGTACCTTTGGAGTTTCTGGGACCCGAATGGAGGAACGGGAAGGCTATAAGGTATCTGATCATGCTACAGACTCAGATAATGGATACGAAGTTGACCAGACGGTAATTGGACTCACAATGCGAGAGTTACGTTGAGATTCGTACGTAGGAAAAGACTCTAGTTTAAAAGACCGTAACTATCGGTACCTTTGGAGTTTCGGGGACCCGAATAGAGGAACGGGAAGGCTATATGGTATCTGATCATGCTACAGACTCAGATAAAGGATACAAAGCTGACCGGTGGGTAATCGGACTCACAATGCATGAATGACGTAGAGATTCGTACACAGGAAAAGACTCCAGTTTAAAAGACCGTAACTATCGGTACCTTTGCAGTTTCAGGGACCCGAATGGAGGAATGGGAAGGCTATAGGGTATCTGATCATGCTACAGACTCAGATAGAGGATACGAAGCTGACCGGTGCGTAATCGGAGTCACAATACGAGAATGACGTTGCGATTTGCACAGGAAAAGTGTCCAGTTTAAAAGACCGTAACTATCGGTACTTTTGGAGTTTCAGGGATCTGAAAGGAGGGATGGGAAGGCCAAAAGGTATCTGATCACGCTACACACTCAGGTAAAGGATACGAAGCTAACCGGTGGGTAATCGGACTCACAAAGCGAGAATTACGTAGATATTCGTACACAGGAAAAGACTCCAGTTTAAAAGACCGTAACTATTGGTACCTTTGGAGTTTCAGGGACCCGAATGGAGGAACGGGAAAGCCATAAGGTATCTGATCATGCTACAGACTCAGATAAAGGATACGAAGCTAACAGGACGGTAATCAGACTCACAATGCGAGAATTACGTAGAGATTCATCCACAGGAAAAGACTCCAGTTTAATAGACCGTAACTATCGTTACTTTTGGAGTTTCAGGTAACCGAATGGAGGAATGGGAAGGCCAAAAGGTATCTGATCATGCTACACACTTAGGTAAAGGATACGAAGCTGACCTGTGGATAATCGGACTCACAATGCGAGAATTATGTAGCTATTCGTACACAGGAAAAGACTCCAGTTTAAAAGACCGTAACTATCGGCACCTTTGGACTTTCAGGGACCCGAATGGAGGAATGGGAAAGCCATAAGGAATCTGATCATGCTACACACTCAGGTAAAGGATACCAATCTGACATGACGGTAATCGGTCTCACAATGCGAGAATTACGTATAGATTCATGCACATGAAAACACTCCAGTTTAAAAGACCGTAACTATCGGTACTTATGGAATTTCAGGGAACCGAATGGAGGAGAGGGAAGGCCAAAAGGTATCTGATTACGCTACAGACTCAGATAAATGATACGAAGCTGACCGGTGGGTAATCGGACTCACAATGCCAGAATGACGTAGAGATTCGTACACAGGAAAAGACTCTAGTTTAAAAGACCGTAACTATCGGTACTTTTGGAGTTTCAAGGACCCGAATGGAGGAATGGGAAGGCTATAAGGTATCTGATCATGCTACAAACTCAGATAAAGGATACGAAGTTGACCAGACGGTAATTGGACTCACAATTCAAGAATTACGTTGAGATTCATACACAGGAAAAGATCTAGTTTAAGAGACCGTAACTATTGGTACCTTTGGAGTTTCGTGGAACCGAATAGAGGAACGGGAAGGCTATAAGGTATCTGATCATGCTACAGACTCAGATAAAGGATACAAAGCTGAACGGTGGGTAATCGGACTCACAATGCGTGAATGACGTAGAGATTCGTACACATGAAAAGACTCCAGTTTAAAAGACCGTAACTATCGGTACCTTTGCAGTTTCAGTGACCCGAATGGAGGAACGGGAAGGCTATAGGGTATCTTATCATGCTACAGACTCAGATAAGGGATGTGAAGCTGACCGGTGCGTAATCAGACTCACAATACGAGAATGACGTTGAGATTCGTACACAGGAAAAGAGTCCAGTTTAAAAGACCGTAACTATCGGTACTTTTGGAGTTTCATGGATCCGAAAAGAGGGATGGGAAGGCCAAAAGGTATATGATCACGCTACACACTCAAGTAAAGGATACAAAGCTGACCGATGGGTAATCGGACTCACAATGCGAGAATTATGTAGCTATTCGTACACAGGTAAAGACTCCGGTTTAAAAGACCGTAACTATCGGTACCTTTGCACTTTCATGGACCCGAATGGAGGAACGGGAAAGCCATATGGTATCTGATCATGCTACACACTTAGGTAAAGGATACGTAGCTGACATGACGGTAATCGGACTCACAATGCGAGAATTACGTAGAGATTCATACACAGGAAAAGACTCTAGTTTAAAAGACCGTAACTATCGGTACTTATGGAATTTCAGGGAGCCGAATGGAGGCGGGGGAAGGCCATAAGGTGTCTAATTACGTTACAGACTCAGATAAAAGGTACGAAGCTGACCGGACGGTAATCGGACTCATCATGCGAGAATTACATACAGATTCATACCCAGGAAAAGACTCCAGTTTAAAAGACCGTAACTGTCGGTACTTTTGGAGTTTCAGGGACCCGAATGGAGGAAAGGGAAGGCCAAAAGGTATATGATTACGCTACAGACTCAAATAAAGGATCTGAGGCTGACCGGTTGGTAATCGGACTCACAATGCGAGAATGACGTAAAGATTCGTACACTAGAAATGACTCCAGTTTTAAAGACCGTAAATATAGGTACTTTTCTAGTTTCAGGGACCCGAATGGAGGAGAGGGAAGGCCATAAGGTGTCTTATCATGCTACAGACTCAGATTAAGGATACGAAGCTGACCGGTGGGTAATCGGACTCACAATGCGAGAATGACGTAGAGATTCGTACACAGGAAAAGACTCCAGTTTAAAAGACCGTAACTATCGGTACTTTTGGAGTTTTTGGGACCCGAATGGAGGAACGGAAAAGCCATAAGGTATCTGATCATGCTACACTCTCAGATAAAGGATACGAAGCTGACATGACGGTAATCGGACTCACAATGCAAGAATTACGTACAGATTCATACATAGGAAAATACTCCAGTTTAAAAGACCGTAACTATCGGTACTTTTGGAGTTTCAGGGACCCGAATGGAGGAGAGGGTAGGCCATAAGGTATCTGATTACGCTACAGACTCAGATAAAGGATAGGAAGCTGACCAGACAGTAATCGGACTCACAATGCGAGAATTACGTAGAGATTCATACACACGAAAAGACTCCAGTTTAAAAACCGAAACTATCGGTACTTTTGGAGTTTCAGCGACCCGAATGGAGGAACGAGAAGGAAAAAGGTATCTGATCATGCTACACACTCAGGTAAAGGATACGAAGCTGACAGGACGGAAATCAGACTGCGAGAATTACGTAGACATTCATACACAGGAAAAGACTCTAATTTAAAAGACGGTACCTATCGATACCTTTGGAGTTTCAGGGAACCGAATGGAAGAACAGGAAGGCTATAAGGTATCTGATAATGCTACAGACTCAGATAAAGGATACGAAGCTGACCGGTGGGTAATCGGACTCACAATGCGAGAATGACGTAGAGATTCGTACACGGGAAAAGACTCCGGTTTAAAAGACCGTACCTATCGGTACTTTTGGAGTTTCACGGACCCGAATGGAGGAACGGGAAGACTAAAAGGTATCTGATCATGCTACACACTCAGGTAAAGGATACAAAGCTGACATGACAGTCATCGGACTCACAATTCGAGAATTATGTACAGATTCATACACAGGAAAATACTCCAGTTTAAAAGACCGTAACTATCGGTACTTTTGGAGTTTCAGGGACCCGAATGGAAGAGAGGGAAGGCCATATCGTATCTGATTACGCTACAGACTCAGATAAAGGATACGAAGCTGACCGGACGGTAATCGGACTCACAATGCGAGAATTACATAGAGATTCATACACAGGAAAAACACTCCAGTTTAAAAGACCGTAACTATAGGTACTTTTGGATTTTCAGCGACCCGAATGGAGGAACGGTAAGGCCATAAGGTAGCTGGTCATGCTACAGACTCAGTTAAAGGATACGAAGCTGACCGGACGGTAATCGAGCTCACAATGCAAGAATTACGTAGATATTCATACACAGGAAAAGACTCTAGTTTAAAAGACCGTAACTACCAGCACCTTTGGAGTTTCACGGACCCGAATGGAGGAACGGGAAGGCTATAAGGTATCTGGTAATGCTACAGACTCAGGTAAAGGATACGAAGCTAACCGGACGGTAATCGGACTCACAATGCGAGAATTATTTAGAGATTGATACACACGAAAAGGCTCCCGTTTAAAAGACCGTAACTATCGGTACTTTTGAGTTTCCGGGACCCGAATGGAGGAATGGGAAGGCCAAAAGGTATCTGATCATGCTACACACTCAGGTAAATGATACGAAACTGACCGGTGGGTAATCGGACTCACAATGCGGGAATTAAGTAGATATTCGTACACAGGAAAAGTCTCTAGTTTAAAAGACCGTAACTATCGGTACCTTTGGAGTTTCAGGGACCCGAATGGAGGAACGGGAAGGCTATAAGGTATCTGATCATGCTACAGACTCAGATAAAGGATACAAAGCTGACCGGTGGGTAATCGGACTCACAATGCGAGAATTACGTAGAGATTCATACACAGGAAAAGACTCTAGTTTAAAAGACCGTAACTATCGGTACTTATGGAATTTCAGGGAGCCGAATGGAGGAGGGGGAAGGCCATAAGGTGTCTAATTACGTTACAGACTCAGATAAAGGATACGAAGCTGACCGGACGGTAATCGGACTCATCATGCGAGAATTACGTACAGATTCATACACAGGAAAAGACTCCAGTTTAAAAGACCGTAACTGTCGGTACTTTTGGAGTTTCAGGGACCCGAATGGAGGAAAGGGAAGGCCAAAAGGTATATGATTACGCTACAGACTCAAATAAAGGATCTGAGGCTGACCGGTTGGTAATCGGACTCACAATGCGAGAATGACGTAAAGATTCGTACACTAGAAATGACTCCAGTTTAAAAGACCGTAAATATAGGTACTTTTCTAGTTTCAGGGACCCGAATGGAGGAGAGGGAAGGCCATAAGGTATCTTATCATGCTACAGACTCAGATTAAGGATACGAAGCTGACCGGTGGGTAATCGGACTCACAATGCGAGAATGACGTAGAGATTCGTACACAGGAAAAGACACCAGTTTAAAAGACCGTAACTATCGGTACTTTTGGAGTTTTTGGGACCCGAATGGAGGAACGGAAAAGCCATAAGGTATCTAGTCATGCTACACTCTCAGATAAAGGATACGAAGCTGACATGACGGTAATCGGACTCACAATGCAAGAATTACTTACAGATTCATACATAGGAAAATACTCCAGTTTAAAAGACCGTAACTATCGGTACTTTTGGAGTTTCAGGGACCCGAATGGAGGAGAGGGTAGGCCATTAGGTATCTGATTACGCTACAGACTCAGATAAAGGATACGAAGCTGACCAGACAGTAATCGGACTCACAATGCGAGAATTACGTAGAGATTCATACACACGAAAAGACTCCAGTTTAAAAACCGAAACTATCGGTACTGTTGGAGTTTCAGCGACCCGAATGGAGGAACGAGAAGGAAAAAGGTATCTGATCATGCTACACACTCAGGTAAAGGATACGAAGCTGACAGGACGGAAATCAGACTGCGAGAATTACGTAGAGATTCATACACAGGAAAAGACTCTAATTTAAAAGACCGTACCTATCGATACCTTTGGAGTTTCAGGGAACCGAATGGAAGAACAGGAAGGCTATAAGGTATCTGATAATGCTACAGACTCAGATAAAGGATACGAAGCTGACCGGTGGGTAATCGGACTCACAATGCGAGAATGACGTACAGATTCGTACACGGGAAAAGACTCCAGTTTAAAAGACCGTACCTATCGGTACTTTTGGAGTTTCACGGACCCGAATGGAGGAACGGGAAGACTAAAAGGTATCTGATCATGCTACACACTCAGGTAAAGGATACAAAGCTGACATGACAGTCATCGGACTCACAATTCAAGAATTATGTACAGATTCATACACAGGAAAATACTCCAGTTTAAAAGACCGTAACTATCGGTACCTTTGGAGTTTCAGGGACCCGAATGGAGGAGAGGGAAGGCCATATCGTATCTGATTACGCTACAGACTCAGGTAAAGGATACGAAGCTAACCGGACGGTAATCGGACTCACAATGCGAGAATTATTTAGAGATTGATACACACGAAAAGGCTCCCGTTTAAAAGACCGTAACTATCGGTACTTTTGAGTTTCCGGGACCCGAATGGAGGAATGGGAAGGCCAAAAGGTATCTGATCATGCTACACACTCAGGTAAATGATACGAAACTGACCGGTGGGTAATCGGACTCACAATGCGGGAATTAAGTAGATATTCGTACACAGGAAAAGTCTCTAGTTTAAAAGACCGTAACTATCGGTACCTTTGGAGTTTCAGGGACCCGAATGGAGGAACGGGAAGGCTATAAGGTATCTGATCATGCTACAGACTCAGATAAAGGATACAAAGCTGACCGGTGGGTAATCGGACTCACAATGCGAGAATTACGTACAGATTCATACACAGGAAAAGACTCCGTTTAAAAGACCGTAACTATCGGTACTTTTGGATTTTCAGGAACCCGAATGGAGGAGAGGGAAGGCCATATCGTATCTGATTACGCTACAGACTCAGATAAAGGATACGAAGCTGACCGGATGGTAATCGGACTCACAATGCGAGAATTACATAGAGATTCATACACAGGAAAAACACTCCAGTTTAAAAGACCGTAACTATAGGTACTTTTGGATTTTCAGCGACCCGAATGGAGGAACGGTAAGGCCATAAGGTAGCTGGTCATGCTACAGACTCAGTTAAAGGATACGAAGCTGACCGGACGGTAATCGGGCTCACAATGCAAGAATTACGTAGATATTCATACACAGGAAAAGACTCTAGTTTAAAAGACCGTAACTACCAGCACCTTTGGAGTTTCATGGACCCGAATGGAGGAACGGGAAGGCTATAAGGTATCTGGTAATGCTACAGACTCAGGTAAAGGATACGAAGCTAACCGGACGGTAATCGGACTCACAATGCGAGAATTATTTAGAGATTGATACACACGAAAAGGCTCCCGTTTAAAAGACCGTAACTATCGGTACTTTTGAGTTTCCGGGACCCGAATGGAGGAATGGGAAGGCCAAAAGGTATCTGATCATGCTACACACTCAGGTAAATGATACGAAACTGACCGGTGGGTAATCGGACTCACAATGCGGGAATTAAGTAGATATTCGTACACAGGAAAAGTCTCTAGTTTAAAAGACCGTAACTATCGGTACCTTTGGAGTTTCAGGGACCCGAATGGAGGAACGGGAAGGCTATAAGGTATCTGATCATGCTACAGACTCAGATAAAGGATACAAAGCTGACCGGTGGGTAATCGGACTCACAATGCGAGAATTACGTAGAGATTCATACACAGGAAAAGACTCTAGTTTAAAAGACCGTAACTATCGGTACTTATGGAATTTCAGGGAGCCGAATGGAGGAGGGGGAAGGCCATAAGGTGTCTAATTACGTTACAGACTCAGATAAAGGATACGAAGCTGACCGGACGGTAATCGGACTCATCATGCGAGAATTACGTACAGATTCATACACAGGAAAAGACTCCAGTTTAAAAGACCGTAACTGTCGGTACTTTTGGAGTTTCAGGGACCCGAATGGAGGAAAGGGAAGGCCAAAAGGTATATGATTACGCTACAGACTCAAATAAAGGATCTGAGGCTGACCGGTTGGTAATCGGACTCACAATGCGAGAATGACGTAAAGATTCGTACACTAGAAATGACTCCAGTTTAAAAGACCGTAAATATAGGTACTTTTCTAGTTTCAGGGACCCGAATGGAGGAGAGGGAAGGCCATAAGGTATCTTATCATGCTACAGACTCAGATTAAGGATACGAAGCTGACCGGTGGGTAATCGGACTCACAATGCGAGAATGACGTAGAGATTCGTACACAGGAAAAGACACCAGTTTAAAAGACCGTAACTATCGGTACTTTTGGAGTTTTTGGGACCCGAATGGAGGAACGGAAAAGCCATAAGGTATCTAGTCATGCTACACTCTCAGATAAAGGATACGAAGCTGACATGACTGTAGAGGATGAATTAGACAACAATTACAGGATTATATGATCATACAAGTTGCTAAACCAGGTGCGGAAACCCTAGCTTAGAACAAACTGATATAAACTCAATCAAAACACAATCAAGGTCATTTTAAAGGCTTTTCATAGATTAACTTGTTCAAATAAACGCTTACAGACTGATTACAGTTAATCTAGACCTCTTCTAAACACTCTCAATCCTCTCAGGAACACACACACTAAACACACACTCTCTATGACTCGTTTTAGATTACAAAAACCCAATTTCTATATATAGTGTCTGCACATTCGCCCAGATAGACTGGTCGAATGAGACAGATTTCCACATTCGCCCAGTAACACTGGTCGAATGTGTTCTTCCCTCAGTCCATGTTCCATCTTCGTCCATCTTCAAGTTACCTTCGCCCATTACTAAGTCACCTTCGCCCAAAACTTCTTCATTCGCCCCTAACACATGTTAGTATCTAATCATTAGTCGCAAAACGGCATCTACAAACTCCCCCTCGACTATTGATTAGATCTTTTTCTGTCTCTCAACACAATTACTGCTTCTGCTTTCCTCCAGTCATAATACCAAAATATGAAATCAGCACTGAAGTGTTGAGGCATAGGCATCAAAGGTATCTTCCTCATAACTTCAGGTGCCTTGTAAATCAAGGTAACCCTTTTTAACTTGGTTCTGGGATCAGTATCCCTGTGAACTTTCCTCCGGGGATACTGTGGCTTGAATCTATTCCATCTTGTCCTACTCTCCCAAACCAACTTGTCTGCACACCAACCAACATGAGTATTATTCACTGAAGCACCTGACATAGGAAATCTGCATAGATCTCTAACCGCCCAGTACGGTAGAGTCAGCAAGTCAATGAATCTGTAAAAGTACAAGATTCCAGATTCCCACTTAGCAGCTAAACACTTCAGCCTGCCTAAGTATGTCCACCCAAGAGCTCTGCCTCTGAACTTTGCATTATGAAACCTATAGAAGTTTCCTTGAGCTTCAGGCTTAGGTCGGTTTTCATCCATCAGTCTTAATTTCTTCAAATACTCTTTCAACTCATCAGTCTTATTTGAAGATTCTGGCAAATCAGCTCCAAGTACTTTCTCAACAAACTCAGCACTTCTTTTTCTTGCCTTTCTCTTAGCAGACGTATTATGCCTTTCAGTAAAATCAGGAAACACCACGTCTTCATCATTTTGTCTGAAGTACTGTGGATATTCCTCATGTGTAATATCCTCTATCTCAACTTCTTCAAACTCAGGGGTTTCTTTATCATCAGAGTGAGTTCCAACATCCTTTTCAGGAATAGGTGGAATCGACTCATCAACAATGAATTCTTCAAACGTTTTCCCTACTCTCTGTGCAAGTCCATCCAATATTTCCTTTGCCACAGATGCAGGTACTTCCCCCTCTTCAAGATCAGGATCGTTATATTCCAATTCATATCGCATATCATCTGTTTGGAATATTTCTGCAAAACGACCTGTGAACTCAATGGTCCACTCTCTCTTCTCTAACATGTCCTTGTATACTTGTTTTGCATCATCAGATAAGGACCTCACCTTCTCATTCCAGAACACGGTCTCATCATCAACATTCTCTCCTTTCTTCTTCGAACTAGACTCACCTGTGTCTTTCTTCTTCTTAGAAGGTGGTCTCTTCTCAAATGTAAACTTAGCAGTATCATCTCCTCCATCATTGTCATCACTGCTACTACTATCATCATCCTTTTGGCTTCCCGAACCTTCAGCATCATCATCATCATCATTGTTATCATCTTCATCATCACTTTTATCCGATTCTTCATTCTCATCATCCTCATCCTCCTCTTTGTCAGATTCAGATGGTTCAAAATCTACTTGTTCAACCTCTTTCTCAGTATCTTCTTCACCCTCCTTCAGCTTGGGTGCTATGTTGTACAAATCATCAATCAGATCACTAAGGCGTTTGTTTTCAGCCCTTAGCTCTTTGTTATCTTCCTTAATTGCCTTGTACCTGTTCTTGTTTCTCAGAACCTTTCCTTCAAGCTTCTTATTCTTTGCTTCAAGCTTCTTTACCTTCTCATCTATTTCATCTTGATTGGATTTAGAAGCAACAACTATCTGAAGCATTTTCTCTTCATTCATCTTAAACTTGGCAATCTCAGATTGTTGAGCCACAAGCATCGTCATCATATCATCCATTCTTTTATTCATCTGCTTCATCACTTCATCATCCACAGTGATCTTTTTAGACTTGGACTTAGACTTAGATGGCTCATCCTCAACTACTTTTCCTTTCTGAGGCTTAGTAAACATATCTAGAACATTATCCAGTGCAATGTTGAACTTATCCACTGGTAATGTTGTTGCCTCCACAGTCTTTTGCTTCTTGGCTGCTGGTGAAGATTGTTTAGATGATGTTCCAACATCAGGTAATCTCTTTCCCTTCAACAATAAGTTCAACTCCTTCTCTCTGAGTTGCTTTGTGCTAGTCTTCTTGGCCATGGTCTTGTGTTTGGGCTTGGGCAAATTAACAACAACTGTTTCACCCTCATTCAACTCATCCAAGTTAATAGTCAACCCTTCATCTTCAGCACCAACAGATTGCTTGCCCTTCTTGGCTTCCTCAATCGATCTGTTTAGTGATTCAGACTCACCAACCAAAGTGGCCTTTTGTTTGGTAGTCTGGACATCTTCAGCATCCGAATCCCATTGTTCTTCAGTTTCTGTCTCCTCAGAATCAACAGACTCCTCATCTACCAAACTTGTACCCTTTTTAGCAGTTGTTTTCTTCCTAACCACTTGTTGTTTTGAACTTCCCTGATCTGTCTTTCCCTTACCCTTCCCTTTGGCTCCGGGATTGACAACCTGTCTTTTCCTCTTCGTGCTTGCATCAGCATAAACAAGTGGATCATCATTATCACTATCACTGTCAGGATGTCTTGCTAGATTCTTTCCAGGATCAATGTAATCCTCTCTAGCCAAAGCTCCGAACAATCTCCTGTAAGGTGGTCTTTCATTATCAGGCACACCTTTGTAACCTTTCATTCTTGCCAAAGTTCTGATGTTCATATGATCCATATTAAGTATCTGTGTTGGATCCTTCTTCAAGTGTGGATATTTGTGATCAAAAATCATCATAAGGAATCTTGGATAAAGCATGAAGTATTTCTTCTTCAAACCCTTCAACATCTCCAACATGTGATCTAGGATCATCCCAGCAACGTTAAATGGCTTATTGAGAGTCAATGCAACCATTAACGAGCTTAAACTCTTCCTCATCACGTCATAACCCCCACTAACACAATCAAATACTATTAAAATGACGTGAGCAAAATACTTGAACTGCACGCTCAGCTTGCTTTTGTACATAGAACCATCAGTAATCGGTCCTTTGTATTTCATTCTCAGAAAACAAGCTTTCTGCTCAGTCCAGGACAATTCCCTAGGATCCTCACTTGTTTCAAACTGGATCTGGAGAGCTTCCCTGATATCAGCTTCAGTAATAAACATCTCCATTCCCTGAATCTTGCTTCTGATTATAGTCTGATTATCAAAGTAATCATATCTGGCATTGTTGTAAAAGTCCTCAACTATATCCTTATAGATAATAGTTGGTGTGGCCAAAGCGTAAACCACTCTGCATCTCTTCAAAAACTTGATGATCTCAGTAAACTCCACATTTTTCTCCACGTCTCCAAGATATGCACAGCAATTATGAGTCTTCTCAAACGGCCATTTGCTACCGCTTGATGATCCTTCTTCTTGCACATTCTCTGGAACTGGATCAGTCACTGTAGTCTCCACTGGAATCTCAACATTTGCTTGTTCTTCAGCCATCTGAAATAGAAAATCAAAATAAAACGTCAAAACACAAAATCGTCAAAATTCAAAATTTTAGGTTTTTATAATTTTACATTCGCCCAAATAAAAGTGGTCGAATGTAACTAAAAGTGGCCGAAGGTATAAAATATCTGGTCGAATGTAAACTGATTTGATTAAAAAGACTCATTCGCCCATTTAAGATTTCCTTCGTCCGTTCAGTTTCACCTTCGTCCGGTCGATGGACCGAAGGTGAAATCTGGTGAAACCCCAAAATTCAAAAATTTTCAAATCATGTTTTCAGGCCTTGATTTTGATTAGAATCTACCCTAAAATGGCCGATTAAGCTTCATGTACCATCAATTTCCCTAAACATTCATTCTATATCAGTTTTAAAAACGAAATTAGGGTTTATATGGTTTTATCGATCAATCAGTGATTAAAACCCTGTTAATAACCTAATCCCTAATTCATTCTCCCCCTAAAACTGATGTGGGATGAATGTGACTCAAGATTATGCATTAAAATCCACTCAATCAACACAAACACTAAACCCTAAGTCCGGTTTAGAAAACAATCGAATCCTGCTTGAATACTTGTCCATTACCTGTAATCTTTATAGAAAAATGATCAGTAAGAAGTTACGAACAAAATGCACAAACAGGGAAATCAAAATCAACAAGGTCTTGTATTGAAGAAATTTTGAAAAATATTGAATGAGGCTGGTCGAACCTGAGTTGGCTTATATATAAGGTTCCACATTCGTCCGTTTAGTGTGGACGAATGAACAAACTTTCCACATTCGCCCCTATTGAAAGGCACGAATGTAAAATGGTTTTGCCCGAATGTGAAATTTGGGTAAAAGCCACATTCGCCCAAACTTGAACGGCCGAAGGTGAAACAAAAAGTCCACATTCGTCCCAAATTAAGGGCGAATGTAAAATGGCACTTTTTGAAAAATTTTACCAAATTACAAATTCGAATCCCGTTCAACATTTTTCAATCCGTTAAGCATCCAAAACACAAATTTTCACTTTGAGAATGATACAAAGCCCAATTGGTGGTGTCAAATCTCAGAAATTGACTATCAAGCATCCCCGGTTATCAAAAATAAAGCAGAAATGCAAAAATTTTGGATTTTCTGAAATTTTATCAAAACACACCTAAAATCTTTTTGGATTTTGTATCTTTTTGACATTAAAAGTAAATTGCAACAAAATAAAATGCATCAAAGTAAATGAAAGCAATAAACATTTTGTGAAATCCGGTCAGAGGATCATATCAGTTTTCTGAGAAATCTGATCACAGCGTTGATCTTTTTGTTTAATATTATCATTAGAAACAGTATGTGATACGGCAATTGCTGATATTGTGGTCCACGTAAGCTCACATGCAGACAATTACGCAATGCTTTAAAATGATACGAGTTAGGTGTATTAGACTAACACGATGTGGTGCCCACACACACGACATACTCCCGTATCAAGTAATTGCACAAAGCTTCGTCGTAACGCGTGATTATGCCAGAGTTATCCGTAAAAGTTACAAAGTATATAGCACAGAGGTGTACAGGTCAGCAAATGAATGCAGCAGAGTAACATGTGCGTATACACTAGGTTGAGGCTGATATTAATCACTGATTTGCATCAGATGATCAATACGATGTAATAATGATCTATGATCAATTAAAACATAAAGTTCCTCAATTCGGTAACTTCCGGTTTTGGCAATAAAGCTCTTTTTAGCAAATATTCTGATAAAACTAGGTCCGTAAATCAATACGACAAAAGTTTATCAGAATATCCCGGATAACCATAACATAACGACCCGAAACCTCAGATTTTGGCAATCCTATCAAACGAAATTACGGTACTAAGACCATATGCCCATGAGGTGTTCAGCCACGAACGCGTAGTTCGTTATGTTTGTATCACTAATGCACGCAATATTTAGTCTACGAAGCCTATCAACATATCACACGTAATCAACACACGCCTCATAAACTACACAATTCTTTAGCCTGTGTCAGATTCCCACTGATGTACTATCATTTCCTCTGTTTTACCAGGAAATCATTTTTGATTTTCTAATTTTTATGTCTTTTTGAATTTTATATTGTTTTTGGCTTTTCTGAAAAATGGCTCCCCCTAAAATAAAGAACATATTTTTGGATTTTCATTTTTCTGAAAAACAAAAAGAAAAACAAAATTTAAAAGAAACAATCCACTCGAAAGCATCAACTTCTTTGAGGATTAGACAACCCCCTCGAAAGCATCAACTTCTTTGAGGATTATGAAAGTAAAGAGAAATTCCCAATTAGCAAAGAGAAATTCCCAATTAGCAAAATATAAAAACTAAAAACTAAAAAGCGATAAACCGAGGTGCCGATTAGTCCTGTTTTTCCTTTATATTGTTTACTTTTAAAAGATATTCAAAGCGTGAACGGTCAAAGGCTTTTGTAAACAGATCTGCACGTTGGTAGTCAGTGTGTATTTTGATCATATCGATCAATTCCTTAGCGTAACAATCTCGGATAAAATGATATTTGATCCGGATGTGTTTCGCTTTAGAATGATTTTCCGAATTTTTAGTTAATGCTATTGCGGCTTCGTTGTCACAGTAAATAGGAGTTTTTAGAAACTGCAAACCGTAATCCACCATTTGTTGTTGAATCCAGAGTACTTGCGAACAGCAACTCGAGGCTGCAATGTACTCGGCTTCACAGGTAGATTGTGCGACGGAAGTCTGTTTCTTGCATTGCCAGGTGATTAACCTGCTCCCGAAAAACTGGCAACCCGCTGTAGTAGATTTGCTATCCTTGTCACAGCCGCCCCAATCTGCATCACTAAAAGATATGAAATCAAAATTATCATCATTAGGGTACCAAAGTCCTTTTGAAGGACAACCCTTCAGATATCTAAGGATACGCTTGACCGCCGTCAAATGACTTTGTTTCGGCTTCGATTGATAGCGGGCACAGAGACACGTTGCATACATAATATCTGGTCGAGACGCCGTCAAATACATCAGAGATCCGATGATTGCTCTGTATGTAAAAGGATCCGTCAGCTCCCCCTTAGCGTCCACTCCAATCCCGTGATTGGGTTGAATCGGGGTATCCATCGGCTTTGAGTCCTCCATCTGGAACCGGCTCAAGATGTCGGAGACATATTTCGTCTGGTGAATGAAGATCCCGTCGGGTCTTTGGTCCACCTGCAAGCCTAGGAAAAACTGCATCTCCCCCATTGCGCTCATTTCGAACTTTTCCTGCATGACAGTTTCGAACTCCCTGCATAAAAGCTCGTTAGTTGAACCAAATATTATATCATCAACGTATATCTGTACTAGAAGCAAGTCATCTCCCGTCTTTTTCGTAAAGAGGGTGCAATCGACGAGGCCGCGCTTAAATCCTTTGGTGATGAGGTATGTACTCAGCTCCTCGTACCACTGCCTCGGAGCCTGGTGCAAGCCATAAAGAGCTTTGTTCAACACGTAGACCTTATCCCGGTGGATTGGGTCCTCAAAGCCTGGTGGCTGCCCGACATACACCTCTTCCTTGACTTTACCGTACAGAAATGCGCTTTTCACGTCCATCTGGTAAACTTTGAATTTCTTATAAGAAGCAAACGCAAGGAACATCCGAATAGCTTCGATTCGTGCTACCGGTGCATAGATCTCATTATAATCAATCCCTTCGATTTGATGGAATCCCTGCACGACCAATCTGGCTTTGTTCCGAACAATTACCCCACGATCATCCTTCTTACACTTAAACACCCATTTGGTGCCAATCTTCTTTCTATCCGGCGGCAAATCCGTGAGCGTCCACACTCCTAATTTCTGGAATTGTAATAACTCCTCCTGCATAGCTTCCACCCAGGCATCATCCTTCAAAGCGTCCTTGTATGTCCTTGGCTCTACCTGCGACACATAACACGCAAACGACCAATCATTTTGACTACCAGATTGTTGAATTTTGGCATATAAAGCTAAAGCACCAAAACTCTCTGGCGAATTAACGCTTTTAAGCTGCCCTCTGGTCATAACACTACTTCCAGGATCACCGATAACTTGCTCCAGCGGGTGAATACGATGAATCCGAGATTCCGGATAATCAGGTACTTGCACTCCCGTCTGAACAGTCAAGTTCTCTACAGCATCCAGATCATGACCCGTATTTGATGATGAAGCCACATCAGAAGTTGGAGTTGGGTTCACTGGCGGTGCCTCCTGTTCTTCAGCTTGATCAAGAATAGCTTCTTCAAATTGTTCATCTTCAGATTCTGAAGTGTCTAATGAAGTTGAAGCCTCTTGAAATATCTCTTCTTCTTGTATAGGAGCATTGGTATCATTAGAAGCTGGTAGGGGGTTCACGGTGATCGGACGCACCAACGGTGAAGTTGTTGCATTTTCACACTCGTAAAGTAATCGAATAACAGCTTCTTCAACCAAGCTATCTAGATTGAATGATTCAAAGAAATCTTTGTAATCAAACATCCAATCAGGACCCGTGCCTTGAATATTTTGAGTATATCGTTGAACTTCCACGTTAGCCCAGTCTTCCACACGACGAGTTCGCTTGTTGTATACCCGTTTGAGTGGGGTTGCATATCCAACAAAGTAACCCTCCTCGGCTTTAGGACTAAACTTTTCGCTTGGATTCAACATGGTGCAAGGCGCCCCAAAAGGTTCCAGATACTCTAAGTTCGGCTTTCTTCGGTGTAACAGCTCATAAGACGTTTTACCAAACTTCTTCACTGTTAGAACCCGATTTAATGTGTAATTTGCTGCATAAATCGCCTCGTTCCAGAACATTACTGGAAGATTTGAATCAGCGAGCATTGTTCTAGCCGCTTCAATTAGAGTCCTATTCTTTCGTTCAGCAACACCGTTCTGTTGAGGGGTGTACGGAGCCGAATATTCATGATGTATCCCTTTGTCTTCACAAAGTTCATCTATCTTGGCATTTTTGAACTCCGTCCCATTGTCACTCCGAATCCTCTTTATCTTCACATTGTAGAGATTCTCCAATCGAGTGAACAGAACTTTTAGATTAATAAAAGTGTCGCTTTTATTCTGCAAACACATCACCCATGAAAATCTTGAGTAATCGTCAGTGACGACTAAACAATAAAGCTCTCCAAGATGACTATGGCGCTTGACCGGTCCGAAAAGATCCATGTGCAATCGCTCTAGTGGCATCTCAACAGAGTTAACCTTTTTCACTTTGTGGGACTGTTTGTGTTGCTTCCCCTTTTTACAACTCACACACTTGTCATTCAAATGAAAATGTTTCACATTTACTCCCTCGACAAGTCCATTCCTCACAAGTTGATTCATTTTCTTCAGATGAATGTGCCCCATTCTTCGGTGCCACATTATTGATTCTTTCTCAGTCGCTTTGGACAAAAAGCATGTTATTTGCCCCTGTGATGTCATCGCCTTGGACATATCAAGAATGTATAGATTGTTGACGCGAGGTGCCTTCAACATTATCCACTCTTTAGGAATTGTAAAGCCCGGTTTCAAGATATAGCAGGATTTGTCATCAAAATGCACAGTAAATTTCTTGTCACAAATTTGACTGACACTCAACAGATTGTAATCTATCTGCTTCACATACGAAATCCGCTCAAAGCTCACTATTCCATTGCTCACACTCCCTTCCATTGTGATATATCCACCTTTGTTTCCCGCAAACGCTACATACCCTCCATTGATGTTCTTCACGTCGAACAACAACGCAAGATCCCCTGTCATGTGGCCTGAAGCTCCACTATCAACAATCCAAAGACTGCTAATAGGGCCAGCTGAAGCTCCCTGCACACAAAAAGTAAATCATTTAGTGCTTTCGGGGGACCCAAGCCTGAGTCTTGGGTCTTTCAACATCAGGTTTCACAATGACATTTTCACAAACATTTTTAACAACTTTTTGATCAATCTTTTTCTGATTGCTCAAAATCGTTTCCTTTTTCTCATTAACCTTTGAAGATGAGGCTCCTGGAGTACCATTGGGTGTCCAAGATTGTTCAATCCTTTTCAGGATACGAATCTGAGACTTTGGGTTCTCAGTCAGTTTCTGAACATTGTTAGCAAATGTAACTTTCTTGGTAACCTTATCTGATTTAACAGACTTAGGTCCAACATTTGATTTAACAATCGGTTTTGGTGGAACCTTTTGCTTCTCAACTGTTGAGTTCACCACAGGCTTCCTCCATGAGTGTTCCATTGCAATCCGATTCCTTCTATCATAGTGCATTGGACGAGTGTTCCTCATTTGAAAATTGTTTTGATAATAAAACGATTGTTGTTGTTGAGGAACAACTCTCCTATGAGGTGGCACATAATGATCAATCGGCTTTCGCATAGAATTCCTCACTTCAACTTCGTGCCTCTTGTGCCTTACATATGGGCACTGAGCAAGTAAATGCCCACGTTCCCCACACTTAAAGCACGCACGGTACTCTTCAAAAACATTTGGAGCATTTGGTTGAGCAAATGATCTAACAGGATATTGATCATTGTACTGTTGCTTCCTTAAACTCTCAGGGAGTGGCCCTTTCGAGTAAGTAGGCTCATTGAAACCATTAGCTCTGTTTTTGGGTTTAACAAACTCTGTGACATGGACCTTTGGTTCTTGAGGAACATCCAAATACAACTTTTTTAACAAAGCTGGTGGAATTTCATTTGTTCTCTCATGTTTTGGGAACCAAATAGTACTTTCTTGCCAAATCTTTTCAATTTTAGCATAGTTGGCATTTTTAATTGGAAAGTCCTCGTCAGAGATGATCTTATCGGATCCTTCCATCCGATAAAACACCTTGACAGGTTTGTCACATTGTTCGTTTTTCTCATTCTTTTCAAGATCTTTCTTAAACACATTAAGATCTTTCTTCACAACATTCTTCTCAGATTTTTCCACATGATGAACATTTCTCATTGGAACAATTTGAGATGATGAAATTGGTTCATTTGTAATGATGTGATTTTCTTTTGGAATTTCACATGCATTAACAGTTTGGTTACAACCATTTTCATCACTCTCTGAATCTGAGTCAACACTTTCAGCAGTAACACCCTCATCATTGATTCCCAAAATCGGTCTAACATCGGAATTTGGATCACCAACACTTGAAGTGTTAGATTCATTTTCCGATGCTGAATCAGATTTTACCGAACTCTCCGGTGTCACTGAGTGACAATTATGGTTTTCAAAGAGAACCGGAGATGGTACAGCCCGATAATTGGTTGTTTTGTCATCAATGATGTGGTCTACCACATAAGCAACATTCTTATAACTTTCCAACTTTTTGTTTACTTTTTCAGCAAAGCATTTGATGGCAGCCATTTCCAACTTGGTGTTTTCAATTTCATTGATGTAATTGTTTATTGCCAATTGTTTTAAAGACAACGTGTTTTTCAAGTCGGAAATGTCCTTTTTGTAGCCATCTAATACTTTGTTAAAAGCATTCAACTCTTTGCGAGTAGATTGACTGTTCATGATAGCACTATCACGTTGAATACGGAGTTGTTTAACCTCCTCAGTCAATCTATCACATCCACCACAATATTTTTCACTAGTATTGTCAGTACTACATGCAGAACTTACAGGTTTTGGTGGGTCAGTCATGGCCATCAATGCGAAATGAGCTTCCTTTCCTGCAAAGAATCTGGAATAATCAATCTTTGTGAAAGCATCATCTGCAATGCACGACTTCCTAGTCATCAGAAAATCTGCTTCTGCAAGTAACTGATCAATATCTTCATCAAGAGAATCAACACTAGCTTCCGTATCCGAATCACTGTCTGAATCAGAATAAACCGATTCACACTCCTCAGGAATGTCAGAAACAGTATCAATCACAACTCCTGAATTTGTCTCTTCATTTTCAACCTCAACATTCACTTCAGAATCAACCTTAACAGGTTCAAAATCACCATCCATCTCAGCCTCAGAATCATCACTATCAACCTCAGTTTCAACCTTCTCCTCCACCGTCACAGAATCTTCAAGATCAACCTGATAGGCAACACATGCCACATTTCCTCCAGTTGTGATTTCCTCAACACCTATCTGAATGCTCGACCAGTCAAACCTCTCATCTTGTTGAGTAACCAATGCTTGATTGGTATTCTGTTGTTCAGCTGGTGTAGTGATTGGTATGACTGTTCGGTTAGTATTGTTTGGTGTTTGGTTTTGTGTCTGGTTTGGTGTGGTTGGTTGTCTATTTTGGTTGTTATTAAAGTTAGTTTGACGATTTTGGTAGTTGTTGTTGTTGTTTTGGGAAGAAACTTGGTTTTGGTTTTGTTGTTGACGGTTCTGATAGGTAGCATTAAATGGATTCCTATTGCCTTGTTTCGGTGGCTGTGTGCATTCACGTTTAAAGTGCCCTTTACCCCCACAATTAAAACAAGTCACTTTCTCCTTATTGAACCCGTAGGTTGTATTAGGAGAAGTTCCCAAATCTGTTCTACCTGTTTTCTCAATAAACTCAGTCGCTCTTCGCATTATGCTCGCAAATGCCCATTGGATGTCAATGAGTTCCATTTCCTCCTTATCAATCTGTGCGTAGTCTTCATTGGTCAAGTTGTTATTACCAATTTGACTAGCAACTAATCCATTATAGGAAGAAACCATTGCAGAGACTAATGCAATGTGTTGCTGAGCAACTTCAACTGTCACATTTCCAAGATTGGAAGTCTCCAAAACCACAGTTGGTTGATTAGGTTGGTTCATTGGTTGTGGTTGAGTTTGACCAGCAGTGTAAAAAGCTGCTTGTTGTTTTGGTGAGAATGGTGGAATGTATGAATATTGATATGGAACTTGTGGTTGTGGTTGTGATAAAGATGAAGTTTGTTGATGGTAGTTAATGATGGGTGATTCTACAGCATTGGATATACAAGCAACATGTGGTGTAACTAGCCCTCCAGAACTTGTACTTGCTGGAACTAAAGATCCTCCAAAGTATAAGTTTGGATTCTGAGGAATCTGTGCTCTCCTAGCCTTCCTCTTCTCTTCCAATTCCTTGTTTTCCAGCTTCTCAACGAACTCTTGAAGAGACCAGTATTGAAAAGCATCCTTCTCCTTCAGAACATCCACATGCTGATCCCAGTTTGGTGGTAATGCTTCAGCAAACTTGTCCACCTGTTTTGCCATAGGGATCTGTACACCATAGCTAGACAATTCAGATATTAAATGATTATATCTAGGAGTTAGTTCTTTCAAAGTTTCATTTCCAACATAAGAAAAATTCTCAAACTCCTTAACAAGTTCTTCCATCCTCAAATTTCGAGTCTTCTCATTTCCATCATGCTTCCTTTTAAGCATTTCCCACAATGCCTTAGAAGTTGTGCACGTCCCGAACTGATGCAAAAGATCATTTGTAATGGCTTGTGTCAGTTGTGAGAACGCCTTCTTTTCCACAGCAAACTTTTTCTTCTCATCCTCCGCCATGCTCTCCAATGGCACTGGTTCACCTGTGTTCTCCAGAACTGGTGGTGTGTATCCTTTAGCAATCATGTTCCATGCTTCAGCACCTTCTACTCCCATGCCTTCCAAGTGTATCTTGAACTTTTTCTGCCACTGATTGTATTCCTGAATCTCCATAAGCTTCGGTGGCCGAGTCCCGCTACCTGAAGACAAATCATTAATCAGTGTGGAAATAGCATTAGTAGTTTGAGTGTTTACCACCGCTGCTGCTACTCCCCAGTAGTCAGACTGTGGTACTGTAGGTGCACTCTGAGTCATGTAGTTAACCGGCTGTGAAGACTGTGTGCTCGTCTTCTGTGCTGCCACGGTCCATGGGTCCATCACCTGCTGTTGTGGTTGTGTAGTTGCTGGTGTAGGAGTAGTCTGATAACGCCACATAGTCACGCACTTCGAGAAATTCAACACTTAGAAAAATTTTCCAAAAACTTATCCTAGGTTCGTCCACAAAATTTTTAGGTTCGTCCCTTTTAAATCAGGTTCGCCCAAAAATCTTTCACCCGAATGTAAAATAATAGCAGAATGTAAAAATCACACAAACTCTTCTACCTTCGTCCAACAAACCCTACGTTCGTCCGTTTAATTTTACCTTCGTACCCCCGATCTCCCGAGAGTGAAAATACTGACCCGAATGTAGAAAATTCAAGTGAAACAATCTACGTTCGCCCTAAAACACCTTGGTTCGCCCAAAATTCCTATCACCTTCGACCTAAAACACTCACATTCGCCCACAATGTCCAGGTTCGCCCATATCTGACATTTTGAAAAACGGTTACACTTTGAAAAACGGTTATTTTGATCTCTGATTTTCAAAAGTTTGTGGATTTGATTGATCTTGATCAGGTTATGCTTCGGAGATGATTTGGAACAACTTTAATACTTGGAATTTTGAATTTTAACCACAAAATCACCTCTAATTCTTTCAAAAACACACAAAAACCATTTTTAGTTGAAAACAGATGTGAATTGATGAAAATTATGTCCAAATCAGCTCTGAGTTTATCAATTTGTTGTTGTATGATCCTCTACGCTCTGATACCACTTTGTAGAGGATGAATTAGACAACAATTACAGGATTATATGATCATACAAGTTGCTAAACCAGGTGCGGAAACCCTAGCTTAGAACAAACTGATATAAACTCAATCAAAACACAATCAAGGTCATTTTAAAGGCTTTTCATAGATTAACTTGTTCAAATAAACGCTTACAGACTGATTACAGTTAATCTAGACCTCTTCTAAACACTCTCAATCCTCTCAGGAACACACACACTAAACACACACTCTCTATGACTCGTTTTAGATTACAAAAACCCAATTTCTATATATAGTGTCTGCACATTCGCCCAGATAGACTGGTCGAATGAGACAGATTTCCACATTCGCCCAGTAACACTGGTCGAATGTGTTCTTCCCTCAGTCCATGTTCCATCTTCGTCCATCTTCAAGTTACCTTCGCCCATTACTAAGTCACCTTCGCCCAAAACTTCTTCATTCGCCCCTAACACATGTTAGTATCTAATCATTAGTCGCAAAACGGCATCTACAATGACGGTAATCGGACTCACAATGCAAGAATTACGTACAGATTCATACATAGGAAAATACTCCAGTTTAAAAGACCGTAACTATCGGTACTTTTGGAGTTTCAGGGACCCGAATGGAGGAGAGGGTAGGCCATAAGGTATCTGATTACGCTACAGACTCAGATAAAGGATACGAAGCTGACCAGACAGTAATCGGACTCACAATGCGAGAATTACGTAGAGATTCATACACACGAAAAGACTCCAGTTTAAAAACCGAAACTATCGGTACTGTTGGAGTTTCAGCGACCCGAATGGAGGAACGAGAAGGAAAAAGGTATCTGATCATGCTACACACTCAGGTAAAGGATACGAAGCTGACAGGACGGAAATCAGACTGCGAGAATTACGTAGAGATTCATACACAGGAAAAGACTCTAATTTAAAAGACCGTACCTATCGATACCTTTGGAGTTTCAGGGAACCGAATGGAAGAACAGGAAGGCTATAAGGTATCTGATAATGCTACAGACTCAGATAAAGGATACGAAGCTGACCGGTGGGTAATCGGACTCACAATGCGAGAATGACGTAGAGATTCGTACACGGGAAAAGACTCCAGTTTAAAAGACCGTACCTATCGGTACTTTTGGAGTTTCACGGACCCGAATGGAGGAACGGGAAGACTAAAAGGTATCTGATCATGCTACACACTCAGGTAAAGGATACAAAGCTGACATGACAGTCATCGGACTCACAATTCGAGAATTATGTACAGATTCATACACAGGAAAATACTCCAGTTTAAAAGACCGTAACTATCGGTACTTTTGGAGTTTCAGGGACCCGAATGGAGGAGAGGGAAGGCCATATCGTATCTGATTACGCTACAGACTCAGGTAAAGGATACGAAGCTAACCGGACGGTAATCGGACTCACAATGCGAGAATTATTTAGAGATTGATACACACGAAAAGGCTCCCGTTTAAAAGACCGTAACTATCGGTACTTTTGAGTTTCCGGGACCCGAATGGAGGAATGGGAAGGCCAAAAGGTATCTGATCATGCTACACACTCAGGTAAATGATACAAAACTGACCGGTGGGTAATCGGACTTACAATACGGGAATTAAGTAGATATTCGTACACAGGAAAAGTCTCTAGTTTAAAAGACCGTAACTATCGGTACCTTTGGAGTTTCAGGGACCCGAATGGAGGAACAGGAAGGCTATAAGGTATCTGATCATGCTACAGACTCAGATAAAGGATACAAAGCTGACCGGTGGGTAATCGGACTCACAATGCGAGAATTACGTACAGATTCATACACAGGAAAAGACTCCAGTTTAAAAGACCGTAACTATCGGTACTTTTGGATTTTCAGGAACCCGAATGGAGGAGAGGGAAGGCCATATCGTATCTGATTACGCTACAGACTCAGATAAAGGATACGAAGCTGACCGGACGGTAATCGGACTCACAATGCGAGAATTACATAGAGATTCATACACAGGAAAAACACTCCAGTTTAAAAGACCGTAACTATAGGTACTTTTGGATTTTCAGCGACCCGAATGGAGGAACGGTAAGGCCATAAGGTAGCTGGTCATGCTGCAGACGCAGTTAAAGGATACGAAGCTGACCGGACGGTAATCGGGCTCACAATGCAAGAATTACGTAGATATTCATACACAGGAAAAGACTCTAGTTTAAAAGACCGTAACTACCAGCACCGTTGGAGTTTCACGGACCCGAATGGAGGAACGGGAAGGCTATAAGGTATCTGGTAATGCTACAGACTCAGGTAAAGGATACGAAGCTAACCGGACGGTAATCGGACTCACAATGCGAGAATTATTTAGAGATCGATACACACGAAAAGGCTCCCGTTTAAAAGACCGTAACTATCGGTACTTTTGAGTTTCCGGGACCCGAATGGAGGAATGGGAAGGCCAAAAGGTATCTGATCATGCTACACACTCAGGTAAATGATACGAAACTGACCGGTGGGTAATCGGACTCACAATGCGGGAATTAAGTAGATATTCGTACACAGGAAATGTCTCTAGTTTAAAAGACCGTAACTATCGGTACCTTTGGAGTTTCAGGGACCCGAATGGAGGAACGGGAAGGCTATAAGGTATCTGATCATGCTACAGACTCAGATAAAGGATACAAAGCTGACCGGTGGGTAATCGGACTCACAATGCGAGAATTACGTAGAGATTCATACACAGGAAAAGACTCTAGTTTAAAAGACCGTAACTATCGGTACTTATGGAATTTCAGGGAGCCGAATGGAGGAGGGGGAAGGCCATAAGGTGTCTAATTACGTTACAGACTCAGATAAAGGATACGAAGCTGACCGGACGGTAATCGGACTCATCATGCGAGAATTACGTACAGATTCATACACAGGAAAAGACTCCAGTTTAAAAGACCGTAACTGTCGGTACTTTTGGAGTTTCAGGGACCCGAATGGAGGAAAGGGAAGGCCAAAAGGTATATGATTACGCTACAGACTCAAATAAAGGATCTGAGGCTGACCGGTTGGTAATCGGACTCACAATGCGAGAATGACGTAAAGATTCGTACACTAGAAATGACCAGTTTAAAAGACCGTAAATATAGGTACTTTTCTAGTTTCAGGGACCCGAATGGAGGAGAGGGAAGGCCATAAGGTATCTTATCATGCTACAGACTCAGATTAAGGATACGAAGCTGACCGGTGGGTAATCGGACTCACAATGCGAGAATGACGTAGAGATTCGTACACAGGAAAAGACACCAGTTTAAATGACCGTAACTATCGGTACTTTTGGAGTTTTTGGGACCCGAATGGAGGAACGGAAAAGCCATAAGGTATCTAGTCATGCTACACTCTCAGATAAAGGATACGAAGCTGACATGACGGTAATCGGACTCACAATGCAAGAATTACGTACAGATTCATACATAGGAAAATACTCCAGTTTAAAAGACCGTAACTATCGGTACTTTTGGAGTTTCAGGGACCCGAATGGAGGAGAGGGTAGGCCATAAGGTATCTGATTATGCTACAGACTCAGATAAAGGATACGAAGCTGACCAGACAGTAATCGGACTCACAATGCGAGAATTACGTAGAGATTCATACACACGAAAAGACTCCAGTTTAAAAACCGAAACTATCGGTACTGTTGGAGTTTCAGCGACCCGAATGGAGGAACGAGAAGGAAAAAGGTATCTGATCATGCTACACACTCAGGTAAAGGATACGAAGCTGACAGGACGGAAATCAGACTGCGAGAATTACGTAGAGATTCATACACAGGAAAAGACTCTAATTTAAAAGACCGTACCTATCGATACCTTTGGAGTTTCAGGGAACCGAATGGAAGAACAGGAAGGCTATAAGGTATCTGATAATGCTACAGACTCAGATAAAGGATACGAAGCTGACCGGTGGGTAATCGGACTCACAATGCGAGAATGACGTAGAGATTCGTACACGGGAAAAGACTCCAGTTTAAAAGACCGTACCTATCGGTACTTTTGGAGTTTCACGGACCCGAATGGAGGAACGGGAAGACTAAAAGGTATCTGATCATGCTACACACTCAGGTAAAGGATACAAAGCTGACATGACAGTCATCGGACTCACAATTCGAGAATTATGTACAGATTCATACACAGGAAAATACTCCAGTTTAAAAGACCGTAACTATCGGTACTTTTGGAGTTTCAGGGACCCGAATGAAGGAGAGGGAAGGCCATATCGTATCTGATTACGCTACAGACTCAGGTAAAGGATACGAAGCTAACCGGACGGTAATCGGACTCACAATGCGAGAATTATTTAGAGATTGATACACACGAAAAGGCTCCCGTTTAAAAGACCGTAACTATCGGTACTTTTGAGTTTCCGGGACCCGAATGGAGGAATGGGAAGGCCAAAAGGTATCTGATCATGCTACACACTCAGGTAAATGATACGAAACTGACCGGTGGGTAATCGGACTCACAATGCGGGAATTAAGTAGATATTCGTACACAGGAAAAGTCTCTAGTTTAAAAGACCGTAACTATCGGTACCTTTGGAGTTTCAGGGACCCGAATGGAGGAACAGGAAGGCTATAAGGTATCTGATCATGCTACAGACTCAGATAAAGGATACAAAGCTGACCGGTGGGTAATCGGACTCACAATGCGAGAATTACGTACAGATTCATACACAGGAAAAGACTCCAGTTTAAAATACCGTAACTATCGGTACTTTTGGATTTTCAGGAACCCGAATGGAGGAGAGGGAAGGCCATATCGTATCTGATTACGCTACAGACTCAGATAAAGGATACGAAGCTGACCGGACGGTAATCGGACTCACAATGCGAGAATTACATAGAGATTCATACACAGGAAAAACACTCCAGTTTAAAAGACCGTAACTATAGGTACTTTTGGATTTTCAGCGACCCGAATGGAGGAACGGTAAGGCCATAAGGTAGCAGGTCATGCTACAGACGCAGTTAAAGGATACGAAGCTGACCGGACGGTAATCGGGCTCACAATGCAAGAATTACGTAGATATTCATACACAGGAAAAGACTCTAGTTTAAAAGACCGTAACTACCAGCACCGTTGGAGTTTCACGGACCCGAATGGAGGAACGGGAAGGCTATAAGGTATCTGGTAATGCTACAGACTCAGGTAAAAGATACGAAGCTAACCGGACGGTAATCGGACTCACAATGCGAGAATTATTTAGAGATTGATACACACGAAAAGGCTCCCGTTTAAAAGACCGTAACTATCGGTACTTTTGAGTTTCAGGGACCCGAATGGAGGAAAGGGAAGGCCAAAAGGTATATGATTACGCTACAGACTCAAATAAAGGATCTGAGGCTGACCGGTTGGTAATCGGACTCACAATGCGAGAATGACGTAAAGATTCGTACACTAGAAATGACTCCAGTTTAAAAGACCGTAAATATAGGTACTTTTCTAGTTTCAGGGACCCGAATGGAGGAGAGGGAAGGCCATAAGGTATCTTATCATGCTACAGACTCAGATTAAGGATACGAAGCTGACCGGTGGGTAATCGGACTCACAATGCGAGAATGACGTAGAGATTCGTACACAGGAAAAGACACCAGTTTAAAAGACCGTAACTATCGGTACTTTTGGAGTTTTTGGGACCCGAATGGAGGAACGGAAAAGCCATAAGGTATCTAGTCATGCTACACTCTCAGATAAAGGATACGAAGCTGACATGACGGTAATCGGACTCACAATGCAAGAATTACGTACAGATTCATACATAGGAAAATACTCCAGTTTAAAAGACCGTAACTATCGGTACTTTTGGAGTTTCAGGGACCCGAATGGAGGAGAGGGTAGGCCATAAGGTATCTGATTACGCTACAGACTCAGATAAAGGATACGAAGCTGACCAGACAGTAATCGGACTCACAATGCGAGAATTACGTAGAGATTCATACACACGAAAAGACTCCAGTTAAAAACCGAAACTATCGGTACTGTTGGAGTTTCAGCGACCCGAATGGAGGAACGAGAAGGAAAAAGGTATCTGATCATGCTACACACTCAGGTAAAGGATACGAAGCTGACAGGACGGAAATCAGACTGCGAGAATTACGTAGAGATTCATACACAGGAAAAGACTCTAATTTAAAAGACCGTACCTATCGATACCTTTGGAGTTTCAGGGAACCGAATGGAAGAACAGGAAGGCTATAAGGTATCTGATAATGCTACAGACTCAGATAAAGGATACGAAGCTGACCGGTGGGTAATCGGACTCACAATGCGAGAATGACGTAGAGATTCGTACACAGGAAAAGACTCCAGTTTAAAAGACCGTACCTATCGGTACTTTTGGAGTTTCACGGACCCGAATGGAGGAACGGGAAGACTAAAAGGTATCTGATCATGCTACACACTCAGGTAAAGGATACAAAGCTGACATGACAGTCATCGGACTCACAATTCGAGAATTATGTACAGATTCATACACAGGAAAATACTCCAGTTTAAAAGACCGTAACTATCGGTACTTTTGGAGTTTCAGGGACCCGAATGGAGGAGAGGGAAGGCCATATCGTATCTGATTACGCTACAGACTCAGGTAAAGGATACGAAGCTAACCGAACGGTAATCGGACTCACAATGCGAGAATTATTTAGAGATTGATACACACGAAAAGGCTCCCGTTTAAAAGACCGTAACTATCGGTACTTTTGAGTTTCTGGGACCCGAATGGAGGAATGGGAAGGCCAAAAGGTATCTGATCATGCTACACACTCAGGTAAATGATACGAAACTGACCGGTGGGTAATCGGACTCACAATGCGGGAATTAAGTAGATATTCGTACACAGGAAAAGTCTCTAGTTTAAAAGACCGTAACTATCGGTACCTTTGGAGTTTCAGGGACCCGAATGGAGGAACGGGAAGGCTATAAGGTATCTGATCATGCTACAGACTCAGATAAAGGATACAAAGCTGACCGGTGGGTAATCGGACTCACAATGCGAGAATTACGTACAGATTCATACACAGGAAAAGACTCCAGTTTAAAAGACCGTAACTATCGGTACTTTTGGATTTTCAGGAACCCGAATGGAGGAGAGGGAAGGCCATAAGGTATCTGATTACGCTACAGACTCAGATAAAGGATACAAAGCTGACCAGACGGTAATCGTACTCACAATGCGAGAATTACATAGAGATTTATACACACGAAAAGGCTCCAGTTCAAAAGACCAAAACTATCTGAACTTTTGGAGTTTCAGGGACCCAAATGGAGGAACAGGATGGACAAAAGGTACCTGATCATGCTATACACTCAGGTAAAGGATACGAAGCTGACCGGACGGTAATCAGACTGCGAGAATTACGTAGAGATTCATACACAGGATAAAGACTCCAGTTTAAAAGACCGTAACTATCGGTACTTTTGGAGTTTCCGGGAACCGAATGGAGGAACAGGAAAGTCATAATGTATCTGATCATGCTACACACTCAGGTATAGGATACGAAGCTGACATGACGGCAATCGGACTCACAATGCGAGAACTACGTACATATTCTTAAACAGGAAAAGACTCCAGTTTAAATGACCGTACCTAACGGTACTTTTGGAGTTTCAGGGACCCGAAAGGAGGAGAGGAAAGGCCATAAGGTATCTGATTACGCTAAAGACTCAGATAAAGGATACGAAGCTGACCAGATGGTAATCGGAATCACAATGCGAGAATTACGTAGAGATTCATATACACGAAAAGACTCTAGTTTAAAAGACCGGAACTATCGGTACTTTTGGAGTTTCAGGTACCCGAATGAAGGAACGGGAAAGACAAAAGGTATCTGATCATGCTACCCACTCAGGTAAAGGATACGAAGCTGACCAGACGGTAATCGGACTCACAATGCCAGAATTACGTAGAGATTCATACACACGATAAGACTCCAGTTTAAAAGACCAAAACTATCGGTACTTTTGGAGTTTCAGCGACCCGAATGGAGGAACGGGAAGGAAAAAAGGTATCTGATCATGCTGCACACTCAGTTAAAGGATACGAAGCTGACCGGACGGTAATCAGACTGCGAGAATTACGTAGAGATTCATATACAGGAAAAAGACTCCAGTTTAAAAGACCGTAACTATCGGTACTTTTGGATTTTCAGGGACCCGAATGGAGGAACGGGAAGGCCATAAGGTAGCTGGTCATTCTACACACTCAGGTAATGGATACGAAGCTGACATGACGGTAATCGGACTCACAATTCGAGAATTACGTACATATTCATAAACAGGAAAAGACTCCAGTTTAAAAGACCGTAACTAATGGTACTTTTGGAGTTTTAGGGACCCGAATGGAGGAGAGGAAAGGCCATAAGGTATCTGATTACGCTACAGACTCAGATAAAGGATACGAAGCTGACCAGATAGTAATCGGACTCACAATGCGAGAATTACGTAGAGATTCATACACACGAAAAGACTCCAGTATAAAAGACCGGAACTATCGGTACTTTTGGGGTTTTAGGGACCCAAATGGAGGAATAGGAATGCCAAAACGTATCTGATCCTGCTACACACTCAGGTAAAGGATATATAGCTGACCGGACGGTAATCGGACTCACATTGCAAGAATTACGTAGAGATTCATCCATAGAAAAAGACTGTAATTTAAAAGACCGTCACTATCGGTACCTTTGGAGTTTCAGGGACCCGAATTGAGGAACGGGAAAGCCATAAGGTATCTGATCATGCTACACACTCAGGTTAAGGATAGGAAGCTGACATGACGGTAATCGGACTCATAATGCGAGAATTACATACACATTCATACAAAGGAAAAGACTCCAGTTTAAAAGACCATAACTATCGGTACTTTTGGAGTTTCAGAGACCCGAATGGAGGATAGGGAAGGCCATAAGGTATCTGATTATGCTACTGACTCAGATAAAGGATCCGAGGCTGACCGGTGTGTAATCGGACTCACAATGCGAGAGTGACGTAGAGATACGTACACAGGAAAAGGCTCCAGTTTAGAAGACCATAACTATCGGTACTTTTCAAGTTTCAGGGACCCGAATGGAGGAGAGGGAAGGCCATAAGGTATCTGATCATGCTACAGACTCAAATAAAGGATACGAAGCTGACCTGTGGGTAATCGGACTCACAATGCTAGAATGACGTAGAGATTCGTACACAGGAAAAGACTCCAGTTTAAAAGACCGTAACTATCAGTACTTTTAAAGTTTCAGGGACCCGAATGGAGGAACGGGAAAGCCATAAGGTATCTGATCATGCTACACACTCAGATAAAGGATACGAAGCTGACATGACGGTAATCGGACTCACAATGCGAGAATTACGTATAGATTCATACACAGGAAAAGACTCCAGTTTAAAAGATTGTAACTATCGGTACTTTTGAAGTTTCAGGGCCCCGAATGGAGGAACGGGAAAGCCATAAGTTATCCGATCATGCTACACACTCAGGTAAAGGATACGAAGCTGACCAGACGTTAATCGGACTCACAATGCGAGAATTACGTAGAGATTCATACACACGAAAAGACTCCAGTTTAAAAGACCAGAACTATCGGTACTTTTGGAGTTTCAGAGACCCGTATGGAGGAACGGGAAGACCAAAAGGCATCTGATTATTCTACTCTCTCAGGTAAAGGATACTTAGCTGACCGGACGACAATCAGACTTCGAGAATTATGTAGAGATTCATACACAGGAAAAGACTCCAGTTTAAAAGACCGTAACTATCGGTACTTTTGGAGTTTCATGGACCCGAATGGAGGAGAGGGAAGGCCATAAGGTATCTGATTACGCTACAGACTCAGATAAAGGATACGAAGCTGACTGTGGGTAATCGGACTCACAATGCTAGAATGACGTAGAGATTCGTACACAGGAAAAGACTCCAGTTTAAAAGACCGTAACTATCAGTACTTTTGGAGTTTTAGGGACCCGAATGGAGGAACGGGAAAGCCATAAGGCATGCTACACACTCATATAAAGGATACGAAGCTGACATGACGGTAATCGGACTCACAATGCGAGAATTACGTACAGATTCATACACAGGAAAAGACTCCAGATTAAATGACCGTAACTATCATTACTATTGGCGTTTCAGGGACCCGAATGGAGGAGAGGGAAGGCCATTAGGTATCTGATTACACTACAGGCTCAGATAAAGGATACGAAGCTCACCAGACGGTAATCGGACTCACAATGCGAGAATTACGTAGAGATTCATACACACGAAAAGACTCCAGTTTAAAAGACTAGAACTATCGGTACTTTTGGAGTTTCAGAGACCCGAATGGAGGAACAAGAAGGCCAAAAGGCATCTGATCATTCTACACACTCAGGTAAAGGATACTTGGCTGACCAGACAGCAATCAGACTGCGTGAATTACGTAGAGATTCATACACAGGAAAAAGACTCCAGTTTAAAAGACCGTAACTATCGGTACTTTTGGGTTTTCAGGGACCCGAATGGAGGAACGGGAAGGACATAAGGTAGCTGGTCATGCTATAGACTCAGTTAAAGGATATGAAGCGGACCGGACGGTAATCAGGCTCACAATGCGAGAATTACGTAGATATTCGTACTCAGGAAAAGACACCAGTTTAAAAGACCGTAACTATCGGTACTTTTGGAGTTTCAGGGACCCGAATGGAGGAATGGGAAAACCAAAAGGTATCTGATCATGCTACATACTCAGCTAAAGGATACCTAGCTGACCGGTGGGTAATCGGACTCACAATGCGAGAATTATTTAGGTATTCGTACACAGGAAAAGACTCTAGTTTAAAAGACCGTAACTATCGTTACCTTTGGACTTTCAGGGACCCGAATTGAGGAACGGGAAATCCATAAGGTATCTGATCATGCTACACACTCAGGTAAAGGATACGAAGCTGACATGACGGTAATCGGACTCACAATGCGAGAATTATGTACAGATTCGGTACTTTTGGCGTTTTAGGGACCCGAATGGAGGATAGGGAAGGCCATAAGGTATCTGATTAAGCTACAGACTCAGATAAAGGATCGAGGCAGACCTGTGGGTAATCGGATTCACAATGCGAGAATGACGTAGAGATTTGTACACAAGAAAACACTCCAGTTTAAATGACCGTAATTATAGGTACTTTTTTAGTTTCAGGGACCCGAATGGATGAGAGGGAAGGCAAGGTATCTGATTACGCTATAGACTCAGATAAAGGGTCCGAGGTAGACCGGTGGGTAATCGGACTAACAATGCGAGAATGACGTAGAGATTCGTACACAGGAAAAGACTCCACTTTAAAAGACCCTGACTATCGATACCTTTGGAGTTTCAGGGACCCGAATGGAGGAACGGGAAAGCCATAAGGTTTCTGATCATGCTACACACTCAGGTAAAGGATACGAAGCTGACATGACGGTAATCGGACTCACAATGCGAGAATTACGTACAGATTCATACACAGAAAAAGACTCCAGTTTAAAAGACCGTAACTATCGGTACTTTTAGAGTTTCAGGGACCCGAATGGAGGAGACGGAAGGCCATAAGGTATCTGATTACGCTACATACTCAAATAAAGGATACGAAGCTGACCAGACGGTAATCGGACTCATAATGCGAGAATTACGTAGAGATTCATACACACAAAAACGTATCTGATCATGCTACACACTCAGGTAAAGGATACGAAGCTGACCGGATGGTAATCAGACTGAGAGAATTACGTAGAGATTCATACACAGGTAAAAGACTCCAGTTTAAAAGACCGTAACTATGGGTAGTTTTGGATTTTCAGGGAACCCAATGGAGGAACGGGAAGGCAATAAGGTAGCTGGTCATGCTACAGACCCAGTTAAAGGATACGATGCTGAACGGACAGTAATCGGATTCACAATCCAGGAATTTCGTAGAGATTCATACACACGAAAAGACTCTAGTTTAAAAGACCGTAACTATCGGTACCTTAGGAGGTTCAGGGATTGAAATGGAGGAGCAGGAATGGCATAAGGTAACTGATCATGCTACACACTCATGTAAAGGATACGAAGCTGACTGGATGGTAATCGGGCTCACAATGCAAGAATTACGTAGATATTCGTACACAGGAAAAGACTCAAGTTTAAAAGACCGTAACTATCGGTACCTTTGAAGTTTCAGGGACCCGAATGGAGAAACGGGAATACCATAGGTTATCTGATCATGCTACACACTCAGATAAAGGATACGAAGCTGACGGGTAGGTAATCAGACTTACAATGCGAGAATGACGTACAGATTCGTACACAGGAAAAGACTACAATTTAAAAGACCGTAACTAACGGTAGTTTTGGAGTTTCAAGGACCCGAATGGAGGAATGGGAAGGCTATAAGGTATTAGATCAGGCTATAGTCTCAGATAAAGGAGACGAAGCTGACCAGACGGTAATTGGACTCACAATGCGAGAATTACGTACAGATTCATACACATGAAAAGACTCCAGTTTAAAAGACCGTAACTATCGGTACTTTTAGAGTTTCAGGAACCCAAATGGAGGAGACGGAAGGCCATAATGTATCTGATTACGCTACAGACTCAGATAAAGGATACTAAGCTGACCAGACGGTAATCGGACTCATAATGAGAGAATTACGTAGAGATTCATACACACAAAAAGGTATTTGATCATGCTACACACTCAGGTAAAGGATACGAAGCTGACCGGACGGTAATCAGACTGAGAGAATTACGTAGAGATTCATACACAGGAAAAAGACTCCAGTTTAAAAGACCGTAACTATCGGTACTTTTGGATTTTCAGGGACACGAATGGAGGAACGGGAAGGCCATAAGGTATCTTATCATGCAACACACTCAGATAAAGGATACAAAGCTGACCGGTCGGTAATCGCACTCACAATGCGAGAATTACGTAGAGATTCATACACAGGAAAAGACTCTAGTTTAAAAGACCGTAACTATCGGTGCCTTTGGAGTTCCAGGGACCGGAATGGAGGAACGGGAATGCTATAAGATATCAGATCATGCTACAGACTCAGCTAAAGGATACGAAGCTGACCAGGCGGTAATCGGACTCACAATGCAAGAATTACGTAGAGATTCATACACACGAAAAGGCTCCAGTTTAAAATATCGTAAACATCGGTACCTTTGGAGTTTCAGGGACCCGAATAGAGGAACAGGAAGGCTATACGGTATCTGATCATGCTACAGACTCAGATAGTGGATACGAAACTGACCGGTGGGTAATCGGAGGTAACTATCGGTACATTTGAAGTTTCAGGCACCCGAATGGAGGAACGGGAAAGCCATAAGGTATCTGATTATGCTACACACTCAGGTACAGGATACGAAGCTCACATGACGGTAATCGGACTCACGATGCGAGAATTACGTACAGATTCACACACAGGAAAAGACTTCAGTTTAAAAGACCGTAACTATCGGTACCTGTAGAGTTTCTGGGACCCGATAAAGGATACGAAGCTGACCAGACGGTAATCGGACTCATAATGCGAGAATTACGTAGAGATGCATACACACGAAAAGGTATCTGATCATGCTACACATTCAGGTAAAGGATACGAAGCTGACCGGACGTTAATCAGACTGAGAGAATTACGTAGAGATTCATACACAGGAAAAGACTCCAGTTTAAAAGACCGTAACTATCGGTACTTTTGGATTTTCAGGGACCCGAATGGAGGAACACGAAGGCAATAAGGTAGCTGGTCATGCTACAGACCCAGTTAAAGGATACGATGCTGAACGGACGGTAATCGGACTCACAATCAGGGAATTTCGTAGAGATTCATACACACGAAAAGACTCTAGTTTAAAAGACCGTAACTATCGGTACCTTAGAAGGTTCTGGGATCGGAATGGAGGAGCGGGAATGGCATACGGTAACTGATCATGCTACACACTCATGTAAAGGATACGAAGCTGACTGGACGGTAATCGGGCTCACAAAGGGAGAATTACGTAGATATTCGTACACAGGAAAAGACTCCAGTTTAAAAGACCGTAACTATCGGTGGACCCGAATGGAGGAACGGGAAAGCCATAGTTATCTGATCATGCTACACACTCAGATAAAGGATACGAAGCTGATGGGTGGGAAATCGGACTTACATGCGAGAATGACGTACAGATTCATACACAGGAAAATACTACAGTTTAAAAGACCGTAACTAACGGTACTTTTGGAGTTTCAAGGACCCGAATGGAGGAATAGGAAGGCTATAAGGTATTAGATCAGGCTACAGACTTAGATAAAGGAGATGAAGCTGACCAGGCGGTAATCGGACTCACAATGCGAGAATTACGTACAGATTCATACACAGGAAAAGACTCCAGTTTAAAAGACCGTAACTACCGGTAGTTTAAGAGTTTCAGGGAGCCGAATGGAGGAGATGGAAGGCCATAAGGTATCTGATTACGCTACAGACTCAGATAAAGCATACTAAGCTGACCAGACGGTCCTCGGACTCATAATGCGAGAATTACGTATAGATTCATACACACGAAAAGACTCCAGTTTAAAAGACTGGAACTATCGTTACTTTTGGAGATTCAGGGACCCGAATGGAGGAACGGGAAGGCCATAAGGTATCTGATCATGCTACACACTCAGATAAAGGATACGAAGCTGACCAGACGGTAATCGGACTCACAATGCGAGAATTACATGGAGATTCATACACAGGAAAAGACTCCAGTTTAAATGACCGTAACTATCGGTCCCTTTGTAGTTCCAGGGACCCGAATGGAGGAACGGGAAGGCTATAAGGTATCAGATCATGTTACAGACTCAGATAAAGGATACGAAGCTGACCAGACGGTAATCGGACTCACAATGGAAGAATTACGTAGAGATTCATACACACGAAAAGGCTCCAGTTTAAAAGATCGTAAACATTGGTACCGTTGGAGTTTCAGGGATCCGAATAGAGGAACAGGAAGGCTATAAGGTATCTGATCATGCTACAGACTCAAATAATGGATACGAAGTTGACCGGCGGGTAATCGGACTAACAATGCGAGAATGACGTAGAGATTCGTATACAGGAAAAGACTCCAGTTTAAAAGAACGTAACTATCGGTACTTTTGGAGTTTCAGGGTCCCAAATGGAGGAAAGGGAAAACCAAAAGGTATCTGATCATGCTATACACTCAGGTAAAGGATACGAAGCTGACCGGTGGGTAATCGGACTCACAATGCGGAAATTATTTAGATATTCGTACACAGGAAAAGACTCCAGTTTAAAAGACCGTAACTATCGTTACCTTAGGACTTTCAGGGAAAGGATACGAAGCTGACATGATGGTAATAGGACTCACAATGCGAGAATTATGTAGAGATTGATACACACGAAAAGACTCCAGTTTAAAAGACAGTAACTATCGGTACTTTTGAGTTTCAGGGACCCGAAAGGAGGATGGGAACCCCAAAAGGTATCTGATCACGCTACACACTCAGGTAAAGGATACGAACTGACCGGTGGGTAATCAGACTCACAATACAAGAATTTCATAGATATTCATCCACAGGAAAAGACTCCAGTTTAAAAGACATTAACTATCGTTACTTTTGAGTTTCAGGGTCACGAATGGAGGAATTGGAAGTCCAAAAGGTATCTGATCGCGCTACACACTCAGGTAAAGGATAGGAAGCTGACTGATGGGTATTCGGACTCAAAATGCTAGAATTACGTAGATATTCGTACACAGGAAAAGACTCCAGTTTAAAAGAACGTAACTATCGGTACTTTTGGAGTTTCAGGGTCCCAAATGGAGGAACGGGAAAACCAAAAGGTATCTGATCATGCTATACACTCAGGTAAAGGATACGAAGCTGACCGGTGGGTAATCGGACTCACAATGCGGAAATTATTTAGATATTCGTACACAGGAAAAGACTCCAGTTTAAAAGACCGTAACTATCGTTACCTTAGGACTTTCAGGTAAAGGATACAAAGCTGACATGATGGTAATAGGACTCACAATGCGAGAATTACGTAGAGATTGATACACACGAAAAGACTCCAGTTTAAAAGACAGTAACTATCGGTACTTTTGAGTTTCAGGGACCCGAATGGAGGATGGGAACCCCAAAAGGTATCTGATCACGCTACACACTCTGGTAAAGGATACGACCTGACCGGTGGGTAATCAGACTCACAATACAAGAATTTCATAGATATTCATCCACAGGAAAAGACTCCAGTTTAAAAGACATTCACTATCGTTACTTTTGAGTTTCAGGGTCCCGAATGGAGGAATTGGAAGTCCAAAAGGTATCTGATCGCGCTACACACTCAGGTAAAGGAGAGGAAGCTGACTGATGGGTATTCGGACTCAAAATGCTAGAATTACGTAGATATTCGTACACAGGAAAAGTCTCCAGTTTAAAAGACCGTAACTATCGGTACCTTTGGAGTTTCAGGGACCCAAATGGCGAAACGGGAAGGCCAAAAGGTAGCTGATCATGCTACACACTCAGATAAAGGATACGAAGCTGACTGGATGGTAATCTGACTCACAATGCGAGAATGACATAGAGATTCATACACAGGAAAAGACTCCAGTTTAAAAGACCGTAACTATCCGGTACCTTTGGAGTTTCAGGGACCCAAATGGAGAAACGGGAAGCCCAAAAGGTATCTGATCATGCTACACACTCAGGTAAAGGATACGAAGCTGACCGGATGGTAATATGACTCACAATGCGAGAATTACGTAGAGATTCATACATAGGAAAAGACTCTAGTTTAAAAGACCGTAACTAACGGTACTTTTGGAGTTTCAGGGACCCGAATGTAGGAGAGGGAGGGCTATAAGGTATCTGATTACACTATATACTCAGATAATAGATACGAAGCTGATCGGATGGTAATCGGACTCACAATGCGAGAATTACATAGAGATTCATACACAGGAAAAGACTCCAGTTTAAAAGATAGTAACTATCGGTACCTTTGGAGTTTCAGGGACCCAAATGGCGAAACGGGAAGGCCAAAAGGTATCTGATCATGCTACACACTCAGGTAAAGGATACGAAGCTGACCGGATGGTAATATGACTCACAATGCGAGAATTACGTAGAGATTCATACATAGGAAAAGACTCTAGTTTAAAAGACCGTAACTCACGGTACTTTTGGAGTTTCAGGGACCCGAATGTAGGAGAGGGAGGGCTATAAGGTATCTGATTACACTATATACTCAGATAATAGATACGAAGCTGACCGGTTGGTAATCGGACTCACAATGCGAGAATTACGTAGAGATTGATACACACGAAAAGACTCCAGTTTAAAAGACCGTAACTATCGGTACTTTTGAGTTTTAGGGACCCGAATGGAGGAATGGTAAAGCCAAAAGGTATTTGATCACGCTACACACTAAGGTAAAGGATACGAAGCTGACCAGGGGTTAATCGGACTCACAATGCGAGAATTACGTAGATATTCGTACACAGGAAAAGACTCTAGTTTAAAAGACCGTAACTATCGGTACCTTTGGAGTTTCAGGGATCCGAGTGGAGGAACAGGAAAGCCATAAGGTATCTGATCATGCTACACACTCAGCTAAAGAATACGAAGCTGAGGACGGTAATCGGACTTACAATGCGAGAATGATGTACAGATTCGTACACAGGAAAATACTACAGTTTAAAAGACCGTAACTAACGGTACTTTTGGAGTTTCAAGGACCCGAATGGAGGAATAGGAAGGCTATAAGGTATTAGATCAGGCTACAGACTTAGATAAAGGAGACGAAGCTGACCAGGCGGTAATCCGACTCACAATGCGAGAATTGCGTACAGATTCATACACAGGAAAAGACTCCAGTTTAAAAGACCGTAACTACAGGTAGTTTAAGAGTTTCAGGGAGCCGAATAGAGGAGACGGAAGGCCATAAGGTATCTGATTACGCTACAGACTCAGATAAAGCATACTAAGCTGACCAGACGGTCATCGGACTCATAATGCGAGAATTACGTATAGATTCATACACACGAAAAGACTCCAGTTTAAAAGACTGGAACTATCGTTACTTTTGGAGATTCAGGGACCCGAATGGAAGAACGGGAAGGCCATGAGGTATCTGATCATGCTACAGACTCAGCTAAAGGATACGAAACTGACCAGACGGTAATCGGACTCACAATGGAAGAATTACGTAGAGATTCATACACACGAAAAGGCTCCACTTTAAAAGATCGTAAACATTGGTACCGTTGGAGTTTCAGGGACCCGAATAGAGGAACAGGAAGGCTATAAGGTATCTGATCATGCTACAGACTCAAATAATGGATACGAAGTTGACCGGTGGGTAATCGGACTAACAATGCGAGAATGACGTAGAGATTCGTACACAGGAAAAGACTCCAGTTTAAAAGAACGTAACTATCGGTACTTTTGGAGTTTCAGGGTCCCAAATGGAGGAACGGGAAAACCAAAAGGTATCTGATCATGCTACACACTCAGGTAAAGGATACGAAGCTGACCGGTGGGTAATCGGACTCACAATGCGGAAATTATTTAGATGTTCGTACACAGGAAAAGACTCCAGTTTAAAAGACCGTCACTATCGTTACCTTTGGACTTTCAGGTAAAGGATACGAAGCTGACATGATGGTAATAGGACTCACAATGCGAGAATTACGTAGAGATTGATACACACGAAAAGGCTCCAGTTTAAAAGACAGTAACTATCGGTACTTTTGAGTTTCATGGACCCGAATGGAGGATGGGAACCCCAAAAGGTATCTGATCACGCTACACACTCAGGTAAAGGATACGAACTGACCGGTGGGTAATCAGACTCACAATACAAGAATTTCGTAGATATTCATCCACAGGAAAAGACTCCAGTTTAAAAGACATTAACTATCGTTACTTTGGAGTTTCAGGGTCCCGAATGGAGGAATTGGAAGTCCAAAAGGTATCTGATCGCGCTACACAATCAGGTAAAGGATAGGAAGCAAACCAATGGGTAATCGGACTCAAAATGCTAGAATTACGTAGATATTCGTACACTGGAAAAGACTCCAGTTTAAAAGACCGTAACTATCGGTACCTTTGGAGTTTCAGGGACCCAAATGGCGAAACGGGAAGGCCAAAAGGTATCTGATCATGCTACACACTCAGATAAAGGATACGAAGCTGACTGGATGGTAATCTGACTCACAATGCGAGAATTACATAGAGATTCATACACAGGAAAAGACTCCAGTTTAAAAGACCGTAACTATCGGTACCTTTGGAGTTTCAGGGACCCAAATGGAGAAACGGGAAGGCCAAAAGGCATCTGATCATGCTACACACTCATGTAAAGGATACGAAGCTGACCGGATGGTAATATGACTCACAATGCGAGAATTACGTAGAGATTCATACATAGGAAAAGACTCTAGTTTAAAAGACCGTAACCAACGGTACTTTTGGAGTTTCAGGGACCCGAATGTAGGAGAGGGAGGGCTATAAGGTATCTGATTACACTATATACTCAGATAATAGATAAGAAGCTGACCGGATGGTAATCGGACTCACAATGCGAGAATTACATAGAGATTCATACACAGGAAAAGACTCCAGTTTAAAAGACCGTAACTATCGGTACCTTTGGAGTTTCAGGGACCCAAATGGCGAAACGGGAAGGCCAAAAAGTATCTGATCATGCTACACACTCAGGTAAAGGATACGAAGCTGACCGGATGGTAATCTGACTCACAATGCGAGAATTACATAGAGATTCATACACAGGAAAAGACTCCAGTTTAAAAGACCGTAACTCTCAGTACCTTTGGAGTTTCAGGGACCCAAATGGAGAAACGGGAAGCCCAAAAGGTATCTGATCATGCTACACACTCAGGTAAAGGATACGAAGCTGACCGGATGGTAATATGACTCACAATGCGAGAATTACGTAGAGATTCATACATAGGAAAAGACTCTAGTTTAAAAGACCAGAACTAACGGTACTTTTGGAGTTTCAGGGACCCGAATGTAGGAGAGGGAGGGCAATAAGGTATCCGATTACACTATATACTCAGATAATAGATACGAAGCTGGCCAGATGGTAATCGGACTCACAATGCGAGAATTACGTAGAGATTGATACACACGAAAAGACTCCAGTTTAGAAGACCGTAACTATCGGTACTTTTGAGTTTCAGGGACCCGACTGGAGGAATGGGAAAGCCAAAAGGTATTTGATCACGCTACACACTCAGGTAAAGGATACGAACTGACCGGTGGGTAATCAGACTCACAATGCGAGAATTCCGTAGATATTCATACACAGGAAAATAATTCAGTTTTAAAGACATTAACTATCGGTACTTTTGAGTTTCAGGGATCCGAATGGAGGAATGGGAAGTCCAAAACGTATCTGATCGCGCTACACACTCAGGTAAAGGATAGGAAGTTGACCGATGGGTAATCGGACTCAAAATGCGAGAATTACGTAGATATTCATACATAGGAAAAGACTCCAGTTTAAAAGACCGTAACTATCGGTACCTTTGGAGTTTTAGGTACCCGAATAGAGGAACGGGAAAGCCATAAGGTATCTGATCATGCTACACACTCAGATAAAGGATATGAAGCTTACTGGATGGTAATCTGACTCACAATGCGAGAATTACATAGAGAATCATACACAGGAAAAGACTCCAGTTTAAAAGACCGTAACTATCGGTAGCTTTGGAGTTTCAGGGACCCAAATGGAGAAACGGGAAGGCCAAAAGGTATCTGATCATGCTACACACTCAGGTAAAGGATACGAAGCTGACCGGATGGTAATCTGACTCACAATGCGAGAATTACATAGAGATTCATACACAGGAAAAGACTCCAGTTTAAAAGACCGTAACTATCGGTACCTTTGGAGTTTCAGGGACCCAAATGGAGAAACGGGAAGGCCAAAAGGCATCTGATCATGCTACACACTCAGGTAAAGGATACGAAGCTGACCGGATTGTAATATGACTCACAATGCGAGAATTACGTAGAGATTCATACATAGGAAAAGACTCTAGTTTAAATGACTGTAACTAACGGTACTTTTGGAGTTTCAGGGACCCGAATGTAGGAGAGGGAGGGCTATAAGGTATCTGATTACACTATATACTCAGATAATAGATACGAAGCTGACCGGATGGTAATCGGACTCACAATGCGAGAATTACATAGAGATTCATACACAGGAAAAGACTCCAGTTTAAAAGACCGTAACTATCGGTACCTTTGGAGTTTCAGGGACCCAAATGGCGAAACGGGAAGGCCAAAAGGTATCTGATCATGCTACACACTCAGGTAAAGGATACGAAGCTGACCGGATGGTAATCTGACTCACAATGCGAGAATTACATAGAGATTCATACACAGGAAAAGACTCCAGTTTAAAAGACCGTAACTCTCAGTACCTTTGGAGTTTCAGGGACCCAAATGGAGAAACGGGAAGCCCAAAAGGTATCTGATCATGCTACACACTCAGGTAAAGGATACGAAGCTGACCGGATGGTAATATGACTCACAATGCGAGAATTACGTAGAGATTCATACATAGGAAAAGACTCTAGTTTAAAAGACCGTAACTAACGGTACTTTTGGAGTTTCAGGGACCCGAATGTAGGAGAGGGAGGGCTATAAGGTATCTGATTACACTATATACTCAGATAATAGATACGAAGCTCACCGGATGGTAATCGGACTCACAATGCGAGAATTACATAGAGATTCATACACAGGAAAAGACTCCAGTTTAAAAGACCGTAACTATCGGTACCTTTGGAGTTTCAGGGACCCAAATGGAGAAACGGGAAGGCCAAAAGGTATCTGATCATGCTACACACTCAGGTAAAGGATACGAAGCTGACCGGATGGTAATATGACTCACAATGCGAGAATTACGTAGAGATTCATACATAGGAAAAGACTCTAGTTTAAAAGACCGTAACTAACGGTACTTTTGGAGTTTCAGGGACCCGAATGTAGGAGAGGGAGGGCAATAAGGTATCTGATTACACTATATACTCAGATAATAGATACGAAGCTGGCCAGATGGTAATCGGACTCACAATGCGAGAATTACGTAGAGATTGATACACACGAAAAGACTCCAGTTTAAAAGACCGTAACTATCGGTACTTTTGAGTTTCAGGGACCCGACTGGAGGAATGGGAAAGCCAAAAGGTATTTGATCACGCTACACACTCAGGTAAAGGATACGAACTGACCGGTGGGTAATCAGACTCACAATGCGAGAATTTTGTAGATATTCATACACAGGAAAATAATTCAGTTTAAAAGACATTAACTATCGGTACTTTTGAGTTTCAGGGATCCGAATGGAGGAATGGGAAGTCCAAAACGTATCTGATCGCGCTACACACTCAGGTAAAGGATAGGAAGTTGACCGATGGGTAATCGGACTCAAAATGCGAGAATTACGTAGATATTCATACATAGGAAAAGACTCCAGTTTAAAAGACCGTAACTATCGGTACCTTTGGAGTTTTAGGTACCCGAATAGAGGAACGGGAAAGCCATAAGGTATCTGATCATGCTACACACTCAGATAAAGGATATGAAGCTTACTGGTTGGTAATCTGACTCACAATGCGAGAATTACATAGAGAATCATACACAGGAAAAGACTCCAGTTTAAAAGACCGTAACTATCGGTAGCTTTGGAGTTTCAGGGACCCAAATGGAGAAACGGGAAGGCCAAAAGGTATCTGATCATGCTACACACTCAGGTAAAGGATACGAAGCTGACGGATGGTAATCTGACTCACAATGCGAGAATTACATAGAGATTCATACACAGGAAAAGACTCTAGTTTAAAAGACCGTAACTAACGGTACTTTTGGAGTTTCAGGAACCCGAATGTTGGAGAGGGAGGGCTATAAGGTATTTGATTACACTATATACTCAGATAATAGATACGATGCTGACCGGATGGTATTCGGACTCACAATGCGAGAATTACATAGAGATTCATACACAGGAAAAGACTCCAGTTTAAAAGACCGTAACTATCGGTACCTTTGGAGTTTCAGGGACCCAAATGGAGAAACGGGAAGGCCAAAAGGTATCTGATCATGCTACACATTCAGGTAAAGGATACGAAGCTGACCGGATGGTAATATGACTCACAATGCGAGAATTACGTAGAGATTCATACATAGGAAAAGACTCTAGTTTAAAAGACCGTAACTAACGGTACTTTTGGAGTTTCAGGGACCCGAATGTAGGAGAGGGAGGGCAATAAGGTATCTGATTACACTATATACTCAGATAATAGATACGAAGCTGGCCAGATGGTAATCGGACTCACAATGCGAGAATTACGTAGAGATTGATACACACGAAAAGACTCCAGTTTAAAAGACCGTAACTATCGGTACTTTTGAGTTTCAGGGACCCGACTGGAGGAATGGGATATCCAAAACGTATCTGATCGCGCTACACACTCAGGTAAAGGATAGGAAGTTGACCGATGGGTAATCGGACTCAAAATGCGAGAATTACGTAGATATTCATACATAGGAAAAGACTCCAGTTTAAAAGACCGTAACTATCGGTACCTTTGGAGTTTTAGGTACCCGAATAGAGGAACGGGAAAGCCATAAGGTATCTGATCATGCTACACACTCAGATAAAGGATATGAAGCTGACTGGATGGTAATCTGACTCACAATGCGAGAATTACATAGAGAATCATACACAGGAAAAGTCTCCAGTTTAAAAGACCGTAACTATCGGTAGCTTTGGAGTTTCAGGGACCCAAATGGAGAAACTGGAAGGCCAAAAGGTATCTGATCATGCTACACACTCAGGTAAAGGATACGAAGCTGACCGGATGGTAATATGACTCACAATGCGAGAATTACGTAGAGATTCATACATAGGAAAAGACTCTAGTTTAAAAGACCGTAACTAACGGTACTTTTGGAGTTTCAGGAACCCGAATGTTGTAGAGGGAGGGCTATAAGGTATTCGATTACACTATATACTCAGATAATAGATACGATGCTGACCGGATGGTAATCGGACTCACAATGCGAGAATTACATAGAGATTCATACACAGGAAAAGACTCCAGTTTAAAAGACCGTAACTATCGGTACCTTTGGAGTTTCAGGGACCCAAATGGAGAAACGGGAAGGCCAAAAGGTATCTGATCATGCTACACATTCAGGTACAGGATATGAAGCTGACCGGATGGTAATATGACTCACAATGCGAGAATTACCTAGAGATTCATACATAGGAAAAGACTCTAGTTTAATAGACCGTAACCAACGGTACTTTTGGAGTTTCAGGGACCCGAATGTAGGAGAGGGAGGGCTACAAGGTATCTGATTACACTATATACTCAGATAATAGATACGAAGCTGACCGGATGGTAATCGGACTCACAATGCGAGAATTACGTAGAGATTGATACACACGAAAAGACTCCAGTTTAAAAGACCGTAACTATCGATACTTTTGAGTTTCAGGGACCCGAATGGAGGAATGGGAAAGCCAAAAGGTATTTGATAACGCTACACACTTAGGTAAAGGATACGAAGCTGACAAGGGGTTAATCGGACTCACAATGCGAGAATTACGTAGATATTCATACACAGGAAAAGACTCTAGTTTAAAAGACCGTAACTATCGGTACCTTTGGAGTTTCAGGGATCCGAATGGAGGAACGGGAAAGCCATAAGGTATCTGATCATGCTACACACTCAGCTAAAGGATACGAAGCTAACCGGAAGGTAATCGGACTCACAATGCGAGAATTACGTAGAGATTCATACACACGAAAAGGCTCCAGTTTAAAAGATCGTAAACATCGGTACCTTTGGAGTTTCAGGGACCCGAATAGAGGAACAGGAAGGCTTTAAGGTATCTGATCATGTTAGAGACTCAGATAATGGATACGAAGCTAAAAGGATACAAAGCTATGAAGCTACGAAGCTAGAAGCTAGGGTTTTCTCTCTGAATTGGGCGATTTAGGCGATTCAGGGGTTTCTTCTCCGGTTTTCTTTTCACGCCTCTTTTCTAACCCTAATTTCTTCTCTGCTCTTCTTCTTCAATTGTGTTTAACTGTTCTAATTGCTGTATACCAATTGGAATCTTCACAGTTCACGGTTCTATTTCCTTTTGTTCATGAGCTCGGGTTCTTCGATTCCGGCACCGGATCCTCCTCCGAGGGGTCCACCGGATATTATGGAGGTTCAGGATACTCAGGAAGCTGCTATTCAGGATAATTTGGATCCTAAGGTTAGTTAGGAAAAGAAGTTGAAGGGTTCTGAGCAAGTTATTCTGAACAGAGTGATTTCTGGTATGAAGGATTCTCTTATCCTTAGTTCTGATGTGGTTAATCTGTTTGTTACTCTGTTTGGGGACAATTGGAAACAGAGATTCCTCTCTGAACCGATTGACCTGTTGAAATTAGCTGGGATGGGTAAAGTAGAGGAGGTTAATCGTTTGGTAACTGATGAGATTGATGGTAGAAATCTATTGTTTCATAATAAGCTTTCTGGTAGGTATGGGCTTATTTTGGAAGTGGTTGCTGGCTTTATGGGGAGGTTAGGGTATGGGAATTCTGTGTCTCATAGTCCTCTGGGTGATGATATTGAGATGAAGGATGGGGGTAGGGGAGGTAGGATTATGCAAGCTGATGTGAATTCTAATGTGTTTGAATCTGGGATGGGGGTTGGGTTTGTATGCATGGATAAGAGGAGGAAGAGATCTGTGAGGAATGAGGGTATTAATGTGAAGACTAGGAAGGTGATGTGGGGAGAGGGGACTTATATTAGGTCTGAGGTGGATAATGGTCTGAATCAGTGTGAGGAAGAGCTACCTGAGATGGTTACTGCTCAGGAATTGTTGTCTGTGGTAAAGGAGGGAAACACTAGTGCTGGGCCTGTTAAACTCAAGTTTGGTAAGAAAAGTAGAGGTAATGGGGAGGGGAAGGATAATGAGTTAAGGCTGCAGTTATCTGTACCTAGTCCTCAGTTTTCTTTTAGCCCAGGTGCAGGTAGCAAGGTTATAGTTAATGAAGAGGGTGCTATTGTTCTGAAGGGTTCTGCTGGTACTTTGAAGAAGGATAAGGAAGATATTAATGAAAAGGAAGATGAGTCTAAAGAGGAGGAGATTATTACTGAGAGTGAGGGTAGAGGTTCTGAGGGGTCTGATCAGAAAAGTATGGAGGAGGAGGTTGAGGGGAAGGTTAAGAAGGGAGACATTACCACTAGGCTGCCTTGGAGGGGTATTTTGAAGACTCCTTCTATGAAACAGTTGATCAGGAAGAAGTCTGAGAAAATGAGCTCCTACATGGTTACAAATGAGGACCTTGAGAATATTAGTAAACTGAAACCAGCAGCCAGGTCCATAATGCACACTGGGTTGGAAACTGGAGGTGTTGTGTTTAAGTCTACTAAGGAAGGTGAGGCTGACAGTAATGGGGGAAAACCAGCAGCTTCCTTTGCTGATGTAACTAAGGATAAGAATAATGAAGTGTTGGAAACAAAGATGATGTTTATTCCTCCTAAAGTCTTAGAATCAGGGGAAACAGTGGCTGTGATAAAACCAGAAAAATTAGTTGAGGCTAGGGTGGCCTATAGCACTTATCTGTATGGTTATAGTATTGGTCAATATGTCTCCATTGGTATGGCCAGGTATCATCTTTTTAGAATGTGGAAAAAGTTTGGTCTAGTTGAAGTTTCTTCTAATGGGAGTGGGATTTCTTCTTTAAATTTAAAACTGAACAAGGGATGATGGAAACCATTAACCAGGGCCCTTGGTTGATTAACAATATTCCTTTGTGCATTAGGAAATGGGAGGTTGGGTTGAATTTAGAGAAAACTGAACCTAATTCTATTCCTATTTGGGTCACTATACCAAATATGCCAATGGAATTATGGAACAGGGAAAGTCTGAGTAGTATGATGAGTTGTATTGGTGATCCTTTAATGTTAGATAGAGTTACTGCTGTAAGGTGTAACAAGAAAGAAGGTAGAGCAGGTTTTGCAAGGGTACTAGTGGAAGTTAAAGCTGATAAGTTGCTGCCAGACTTTGTAAATGCTTTTTATCCAGCAGATGTGGGGAAGCCAGCTTTTATACAGAAAGTTAAAGTGAAGTATCAAGTGAAGATTAAAAAATGCTCAGCTTGTAAAGTGTTTGGGCATGACTTTGAAGGCTGCAAGAATAGAGATTTGTCTGCTGAGGAGGTTGCTGGGAGAACTGAACAGTTATTAAAAGAACTTTACCAGGCAACTCAATCTGATTTTCCAGTTTCTGGTATTGATAATGAAGGGTTTCAAGTTGTGGGCAAGAATAACAGGGTGGTTAGTAATAAGGGGAATGGTAGTGGTAGTGTTCAGGGGAATGGTAATCCTAGGAATCACGGAGGTGGAGGTAATGGGAGGTTTAATGGGAGGTTTAATGGGAATAGAGGGGTAGGTAATCAAGGGGGTTTTGTTGGGGGGAATAGAAACCAAGGGAATGGGGGTAGACAATGGGTCTCTAAGAATGATAATAGAAGGAATGGTGATGTTAAAAAGCAGAATGACATCTCTAAAAATAATGATAATACAAAGAATAATGATAATAATAGTATCAGTCTAAAAAATACTTTTGCTGTTCTCAAGGAAGTTCTTTTGGGTGAGGGTTCAGGGAACAGTGATGAGAAGGGTAAGAGCATTCAGGTAGAGGTTTCTCAGGAGAAGTCTAGTGTTGGTGTTAAGAGTTCAGGTGTTGAGTCTAGTAGCAGGGCTATTAAGGGGAAGAATATTAATGGGGTGGGTTCTAAACCTGTTGTGCAGAAGACTGTGGGGAATGAGATTAAGCAGAATAGTGAGAAGGCAGGGGTTGTGAAGAAGGATGTTGTGGGAGAGTCTTCTAATGTTTCAAAAGTTGAAGGAGCAGAAATGGATAATCTTAAAAAGAGTTCCACTCCTAGAGAAAAGAGTATTCAGTCTAAAGTTAATACTAAAACTGGATACTTCAAAATGAATGATGAGCAGTTTAATGAGGTGGCTCACTATGTGTTAAACAAAAACTGTCCTTCCAATGATGTCTTGAGAAGATGGAATGTAGGGCAGGTTAAACTTTTCTTTGAACAATGGGATAACCTGATGTTTGAGAAAATTAAGGAAGCTTCTGAGTTTCTTCCTGAGACTGATGAAACAGCTGTTTTTATGAGTTGTGATGATGTGGAGGATAATCATTCTCAGGAGCCCTCTGGTCTGGAGGTTCCTGTTGAGACAGTTGTTTCTTAATGAAGACAAGTGTTTTGGTTTGGAATGTAAGGGGAGTTTCTAGTGGAATTAAGCAGAATCAGGTTAGAAGTTTGTTAAAGGATAATAATAGTAGTATTTGTTGTTTGGTTGAAACCAGGGATAATATCAATTTGGTAGGTAAGGGAATAATGGGAAACTGGAATTGGGATGATAATTCTGAGTTCAGTGATAATTGGGTTAGAATTCTTATTGGATGGGATTCTAGGTATGTTGAAGTGTTGGTGTTGGAAAAGAATGCTCAATTCATTCATTGTCTTGTCTGTCCTACTAATGGTGAGCAGAGGTTCTTTTGTTCTTTTATATATGGCTTTACCAAGATTCCTGAAAGGAAGCCTTTGTGGGAAAACCTGAATACTTTTTCTAACCTTATTGTGGATAATCCTTGGTCAATTTTGGGGGATTTTAATGCTATTCTGGATCTTGCTGAAAGAATATGATCTCTGAAAGGGTTAATTATGGCATGTTGGATTTTAAGGCCTGTGTGGAGAATATTCAAGTATCTGATGTTCCCTGGACTGGTTTTAATTATACATGGAACCAAAAACCTGGGAAATCAGATGGAATTTTGGAGAAACTGGATAGAGTAATGGCTAATGCTGAATTCTTGAAGTTTTTTCCAGGGGCTAGTGTGAAGTTTTTGCCTTTTCTTTCATCAGATCATTCTCCAGCTGTTCTATGTTGGAAGGATACTGTTAAGGGTAGGCACTCTCAATTTAGGTTCTGGAACTATGTAGCTGATAAGAAGGAATTTCTTCCTGTGGTGAAAGAGATTTGGAGCAAGGAGATTCAGGGTTTTAATATGTTCCAAGTCTGTAGCAAGCTGAAGAATCTTAAAAAACCTTTGAGAAAATTGCATTTTAAAAGTGGAAATTTACATGAAAAGGTGGAAAGTATTAGGAAAGAGCTTGAAAGTATTCAGGAAGGAATTTGTAAGGATCCTAGAAATGAAGAGCTGAGATTTGAAGAATCAGTATATGTGAATTTATACAATGAAGTTCTTCTAGAGGAGGAATCCTTTTTGAAACAAAAATCTAGGGTTCATTGGTTGAAGGATGGGGACAGAAATTCTAAGTTCTTTTTCCATTCTGTAAAACAAAGACAATCTTACAATAATGTTTTACAGATTGAGGACTTGGATGGGATTGTTTATGAAGGTAAAGAAGTGGGAGGTGCTTTTGTTAAATTCTTTTCTGGGCTTCTTGGTAACAAGGGTAGGGTGAGTATTATTCAAGATCCTGCTTCTCTGTTTAGTAATAAAATTCCTGAAGGAGTTGCAGAGTTTATGATCAGGAGGGTTACAAAGGAGGAAGTCAAGGATGCTTTGTTTCAAATTGATGATAACAAGGCCCCAGGACCTGATGGATATTCGGCTAAGTTTTTTAAAGCTGCTTGGGATATTGTGGGGAATGATGTCTTCAATGCTGTTAATGATTTCTTTGTTAATGGTAAATTGTTGAAAGAGGTGAATGCTACTACTATTTCCCTTATTCCTAAATCCAAGAATCCTAAGCTGGTTAGTGAATTCAGACCAATAGCCTGTTGCAATGTCATTTATAAATGCATCAGCAAAGTCATTTGTAACAGGTTCAAAGAGAGTCTTGGCTTTGCTATTAGTAACACACAAAGTGCTTTCATTCCGGGGAGAATTATTAGTGACAACATTCTTATGGCCCAGGAATTGATTAAGGGGTATAGATGGGTCAGAGGGGTGCGTAGAGTGGCTATGAAAATCGATCTTCAGAAAGCCTATGATTCTGTAGATCATGATTTTGTTCAAGAGTGTTTGATCAACTTTGGGTTTCATGAAAAATTTATTGAGTGGATAATGACTTGTTTAACTTCAGTCTCTTATTCTATAAATTTTTGTGGAGAATTGCATGGTTTCTTCAGGGGTAAGAAGGGGCTGAGACAGGGGGATCCTATCTCACCTTATTTATTTACTCTAGTAATGGAAGTTTTAAATTTGATGATAAGAAGGCAGATTGCTAGGGGGAATAACTTTGTCTACCATTGGAAATGTGAGGAGATTAAGTTGACTCATCTATGTTTTGCTGATGACCTTTTTATTTTTTGTTCAACTGATATAGAATCTATCAGGGTTTTGAAGCAGTCTTTGGATGAATTTAGTTCTTGTTCTGGTCTCTTCCCTAACCAAAACAAGAGTGAGATTTTTTTAGGGAATGTACAAGAGGAGGTTCAGGAACAGATTCTTCAACTCATGCCATTTAAGGTTGGAGAGTTCCCTATTAAATATTTGGGTGTTCCTTTGAGCTCTAAAAGATTATACTTAAAGGATTGTACAAGTCTTGTTGAAAAAGTGAAGAACAGAGTTGCTGATTGGAAAAACAAATTTTTATCTTATGCAGGAAGGCTTCACTTGGTACAATCTGTTCTTTCCTCTTTAAATGTTTATTTGGCATCCTTATTTATCATCCCTACTAGTATTAATGAGGATGTGGATAGAATTTTGAGGGGTTTTCTGTGGAGTAGTGGGGATTATAGGCCAGGTTCAGCTAAAATTTGTTGGCAAGATGTCTGTCTGTCTAAAGATAGAGGGGGTTTGGGAATCTGCTCACTGAAGGAAAGAAATGTGGCTTTAATGTCAAAGCATATTTGGAGTATTCTCACTAAAAGGGATTCTGTTTGGGTTGATTGGGTTAATAAATACAAGCTGCAAGGTAGAAATATATGGGCTGTGGAGGAAACAAACTCTGATTCTTGGTACTGGAAGAAAATTATGGAGTGCAGGAAATTTGTGAAAGATAACTACATGATCAGGATTGGGAATGGTAAATCTATAAATTTTTGGCATGATAAATGGCATGAAAAAGGACCTTTGTCTAAGCTTATTGACAGAAGATATATCAAAGGTTCTGGTTGGGGATGGAACAGTAAATTGGTGGAGTTGATAAATAATGGGAAATGGTTAGTTCCTGATGAGTGGATAAGTAAATACCCTTGGTTGTTTGAAGGGGAAATGCCTGTGTTAAGTGCTAGTAGGGAGGATCAGTTTTTGTGGAAGGACAGGGAAGGGAAGGTTTTACCTTTTTCTTCTAAGACTGTTTACAATAGCATTTGCAGAAGTGGTCCTAAGGTTATTTGGAGTAAGTTTGTGTGGTTTAGTCAATGTATACCAAGGCATGCTTTTATTTTATGGTTAGTTTTCAAGAAGAGACTTCCTACTCAGGATAGGATGTTATTGTGGAGCAAGAGGGATGATTTGCAATGTGTTCTGTGTAAGAGATGCCCTGATAGTCACTCTCATTTATTTTTTGAATGTGAATACTCTAGTAGTATTTGGGAAAGGCTGAAGGTGTATGCTAAATTGGATAATGCTCCTAATTTTTGGGATAGTTTGCGTGATTGGATTGGGGGTTTATTTCATTGTAATTCAATCTGGAATGTTATTAGAAGGATTGTGGTGGCTGCTGCTGTTTATTTCATATGGCAAGAAAGAAATAATAGAATTTTTAATACTGGAAATAAATCCAGTCAACTCTTATGTAGCCAGATTGAAGATACTGTTAGAGGGAGATTGATGGGATTGAAGTTTAAAAAGACTAGTCAAGTTGAGGTGGCTGCAGCTGTTTGGAATTTTAAATTGGATAATGATAAATGTTATGATGATATGTAGCTTTCTGAACTAGAAGGTTATTTTAAGGGAGGGGCTGAGGTTGTGTGTTTCTTGCTGGGGTTGGGTTACTTGGGAGGGGGGTATTATTGCTGGTGTGGGGAACCTTTCTTTTCTTTGGGTAGTCTTCTGGCCTTTTTGGCTTCTGTTTTCTCTCCTAAAAGAAGTTTTTATTTTTTGTTTTTTGAATTCTCTGTTGAGTTATCCTCCTATTTATAGGGGCATACTCAATTCTGATGTTGTTACTTGGAGGATAGGATGGGTTAAGCTTGGAGTAAGCTTTAAACATGGTGATATCTGGTTGGATTTGAGCAATGACATTAGGACTGTTCTTTCCTTTTTGTTTTTCTTTTTTAGTTCCTGTCATTGGTCAAAAACCTTAATACCTTATAGGTATTTGTTGAGCCTTTTCATTTGCTGTCCTGAGTCTGTCTTCTTTATTGGGCATTTGCCTATGGGGTGGGATGGGCCTCTTTTTTGGGAACTTGCAGTAATAAGGAGCACAAAAAGCGTATGGGTAGAGATCTGGCTGTCACAGCTTCCTTATTTGAATTCTGTTTTTGTTTGGAAGGGTCTTGGTCTTTATTTTGAAAGTTTTATTCTGCTGATTTTCTTTCTGCTTATAAGGAAAGATTTCAGTTCTGCTATTAAGTATGGGGTTTTAGGTTCCTATGGGCTTGGAGTAAGCCAAACACTGGGAGATATAAGGATGGATTCAGCCAGTGGTTTTAGGACACTACTATCCTCCCTCAATTTTGCATTTTCTAGTACCACCCACTGGCTGGAGAACCCTGTTTGCTATGAGTCTTCGTTGAGCCTGCTCTTTTCAGTGTCTGGTCTAGTCTGTGTCTATAGGCACTTGCCTATTGGGAGGGATGGGTTTCACTCTTGGGAACATGCAGTAATAAGGTGTACTAAAAGCGTTTGGGTAGAGATCTGGCTGATAAAGCCTCCTTTTTTGACCTCTTTGTTCAAATGGAAAGTCCTTAGTGTCTTTTTGAATTTTTTTTCTGCTGATACTTTCCCTATTTTTGGGGAAATGTATTAGTTCTGCTATTATTGATGGGGATTTAGGTTTTTTTGGGCTTGGAGTAAGCCATACACTGGGAGACATAAGGTTGGATTCAGCCAGGGGTCTTAGGACATTAATCTCCACCCTAAATTTTGCATTTTTTAGTACCATCTCCTGGCTGGAAAACCATGAAATTTATGAGTCTTTGTTGAGCCTATTCATTTCATTGTCTATCATGGTCAGTGTCTATAGGCATTTGGCTAGTGGGAGGGATGGGTTTCTTTTAAGGGAACTTACTGGAAGGTGGTGCACTAAAAACGTTTGGGTAGAGATCTGGCTGTGGAAGCCATCCTTTTTTCTCAAAAGTTTTTTATTTTATTTGAAATTTTTTAAAGATCTTCTGGACACCTTTGAAACTTCTGAAAATGGGTTCAATTCTGCGGTTGTTAATAGGTGGATAGGATTGATGCTTGGAGTAAGCTTAACCCATGGAGTGATAAGGATGGACCATGTCCTTGTGATTAGGACATATATCTCCACCCCTAATTTTTTTGAATTTTCTAGATCTTCACAAGGATGGGAAACCCTTTACCTATTATTGTGTTTTTTTCTCAAACCTTTTCTTGTTTTTAGTCTTAGGTTTTTTGGGGACGGTTACTGGATTGATCTGGATTATCTCACCAGGGAATGGGTTGGGAAGTCATGGTTACGGACATATGACTATGCTATGTTTGATCCTGGGAACTGGTCAGAAAGTGGGCTGGGAAGTCATATTGTTACTTGTTTGGATAAGTCCAGGGTCATTTCTGTTGATTATAGTAGAGTTGATGTTAGAAATGTCAGTTTTGATTGTATTGAGAGTGAGTATGCTGAGTGGAGTCAGGTTTGTATTGATTTGTATAATATGGATCATATATGGGTTAAATGTAATGGGGTTGGGAAGTTTGTTGTCAGTTATGGTCATGTAATGTATGCTACTCAAGAACTTGACATGGGACTTCAAGGCTGCTGTTATGCTAAATACTATACTGCTGGGAAGTGGAATGAACAAGTCAAGGGATATGCTGCTGGAAAGGATGAGCTGGGATCTGATCAGAAGGTATTTATGGGATCTGAATGTATGCTGGGGAATATAAGTCACAAGAAGAATGAGATTTGCTGCTTTAGAAGGCTTCGAGGACCTGAAAAGTTATTTGGCAGTGAGCTAGTTGATAGGATTTATGGGTTATGTAATGGGTTGGGATTTAGTAGCAAGGTTAAGTGTTTTGATGTGTATGAATATGGGTAAGGTGGATAGGTAGTGGGTTTGTTTGGAATGTTTAGTGGTTTTTTGGTTTGGGCCTTGATCTAGTTTTGGATAGTTCTCTTATGTAAAGATCTTGGCCCGGTTTTGATTGTATATATTTTTTATTATTAATAAAATTTACCGGAGCATAGCCTCCTTTAAAAAAAAAAAGGATACGAAGCTGACCGGTGGGTAATCAGACTCACAATGCGAGAATTATTTAGATATTCGTACACAGGAAAAGATTCCAGTTTAAAAGACCGTAACTATCGGTACCTTTGGACTTTTAGGGACCCGAATGGAGGAACGGGAAAGCCATAAGGTATCTGATCATGCTACACACTCTGGTAAAGGATACGAAGCTGACATGACGGTAATCGGACTCAGATTGCGAGACTTACGTACAGATTCATAAACAGGAAAAGACTCCATTTTAAAAAACCGTAACTATCGGTACTTTTGGAGTTTAAGGGAACTGAATGGAGGAGAGGGAAGGCCATAAGGTATCTGATTACCCTATAGACTCAGATAGAGAATCCGAAGCTGACCGTTGGGTAATGGGACTCACAATGCGTGAATGACGTAGAGATTCGTACACAGGAAATGACTCCAGTTTAAAAGACCGTAACTATCGGTACTTTTGGAGTTTCAAGGGACCGAATGGAGGAATGGGAAGGCTATAAGGTATCTGATAATGCTACAGACTTAGATAAAGGATACGAAGCTGACCAGACGGTAATCGGACTCACAATACGAGAATTAAGTAGAGATTCATACACAGGAAAAGACTCTAGTTTAAAAGACCGTAACTATCGGTACCTTTGGAGTTTCAGGGACCCGAATAGAGGAACGGGAAGGCTATAAGGTTCTGATCATGCTACAGACTCAGATATAGGATACGAAGCTGACCGGTTGGGAATAGGACTCACAATGCGAGAATGACGTAGAGATTCATACACGGGAAAAGACTCCAGTTTAAAAGACCGTAACTATCGGTACTTTTGGAGTTTCAGGGACCCGAATGGAGGAATGGGAAGGCCAAAAGATATCTGATCATGCTACACACTCAGGTAAAGTATAAGAAGCTGACCGGTGGGTAATCGGACTCACAATGCGAGAATTAATTAGATATTCGTACACAGGAAAAGATTCCAGTTTAAAAGACCGTAACTATCGGTACCTTTGGACTTTCAGGGACCCGAATGGAGGAACGGGAAAGCCAATAGGTATCTGATCATGCTACACACTCAGGTAAAGGATACGAAGTTGACATGACGGTAATCGGACTCTCAATGTGAGAATTACGTACAGATTCATACACAGGAAAAGACTCCAGTTTAAAAGACCGTAACTATAGGTACTTTTGGAGTTTCCGAGACCCGAATGGAGGAGAGGGAAGGCCATAAGGTATCTGATTACGCTACAGACTCAGATAAAGCATCCGAAGCTGACCGTTGGGTAATCGGACTCACAATGCGAGAATGACGTAGAGATTCGTACACAGGAGAAGACTCCAGTTTAAAAGACCGTAACTATTTGTACTTTTGGAGTTTCAGGGACCCGAATGGAGGAGAGGGAAGGCCATATGGTATCTGATTACGCTACAGACTCAGATAAAGGATCCGAAGCTGACCGGTGGGTAATCAGACTCACAATGTGAGAATGACGTAGAGATTCGTACATAGGAAAAGACTCCAGTTTTAAGGAGCGTAACTATCAGTACTCTTGGAGTTTCAAGGACCCGAATAGAGGAACGGGAAGGCTATAAGGTATCTAATCATGCTACAGACTCAGATTAAGGATACGAAGCTGACCAGTGGGGAATAGGACTCACAATGCGAGAATGACGTATAAATTCATACACAGGAAAAGACTCCAGTTTAAAAGACCGTAACTATCGGTACTTTTGGAGTTTCAGGGACCCGAATGGAGGAAAGGGAAGGCCAAAAGGTATCTGATCTCTGAGGGTAGGACTAGTAATGGACAAGGGGTGGGAACTAATGGAGGTGATCAAGGGAGGGGTATGAGGAATGGTGAGGCTAAAATGATGGGTTTAGGTATAATGGGTTTAGGAGAAATGGTCAGGGTAGGGGCGGTTTTAATAGTAGAGGAGGTTTACAGGGTAGAAATACTCAAGTGTATAGGCAGGTGCAAGGGAAAAGCAGAATGGGGAAGGTGGAAGGAAGAAGACTGAGCAAGCTAATAGATATGAAGTCCTGGGAGATTTAGAGGGAGATAATATTGAGGTTAGTATAGGAGAGGGGTCTTTTAATGGGAATGTGAATGATAAGAATGCTGGGGTTAGTGGGTCTGTTAGGAGGGCTAATGGTGTGGTGATTAAGGATGTGGAGGGTGAGAATTCTGTGAAGAAGACTTCTGTGGTGGAGAATGTTGGGGGTAGTAGGAAAGGTAAGGAGATAGAGGGGGTGATTAATGTGGGTAGGAATACTTCTGGTGAGGGGGCTTCTGGTGAGGGTGAATCTAGTAGGAAGAATATTGGAGTGAATGGGGAGGATTTTAATATTGAAACTAAGGTCAACACTAAGTCTGGGTATTTTAGGATGTCTGATAATCAGTTTAATGAAGTGTCTCATTATATTCTTAACAAAATTTGTCCTTCTATATTATGAAAAAAATGGAACATAGGTCAAGTTAAATTATTTTTTGAACAATGGGACATTCTTATGTTTGATAAATTAATGAAGGAAGCTGAGGTCCTTTCTGAGAATGAGGAGAATGCTGAATTCATGAAGTGTGATGGGGGTTCTAGTAGTGGTGTGGGTGAGGGTTCCTTTGGTGTGCAGGGCCTTGTGGGTTGTTCTACTGTTGTAAATGAAGATTAATCTGCTTGCTTGGAATGTTAGAGGTATGTCAACTGCCTCTAAACAAAGACAGATTGGGAGAATTGTTGCTGAGAATGGTATTAAGTTGTGTGGTTTATTGGAAACTAGAGTTAGTTCTGCTGGGATCTTGGATGCTGGTAAGGGAGTTATGAGTAGATGGGAATGGGTTTCTAATATAGAGTTATGTCCTAGCTGGGCTAGAATTTTGGTGGGTTGGGACCCTAAGGTTATGGATGTCTTTGTTTTATCCATGACCTCTCAGGTGGTGCATTGTTTAGTTTGTCCTTTTAAGGAGGGGGAGAGGTTCTTTTGTTCCTTTGTCTATGGAGTTACAAATGTGCCTGGTAGGAGAGAGTTATGGGATAACTTAAAGAATCATTCTAGATTAATTGTGAATAATCCATGGGTGGTTTTAGGGGACTTTAATTTAATTTTGGAGCCTGGGGACAAAAATATAGTGGGTTCTGTTCCTGTTTATGGGATGGATGAATTTAAGAGTTGTGTTAATTGTTTAAAGGTTTCTGATCTTGCTAGTACTAGGTTTCATTTTACTTGGAACCAAAAGCCTGGGAAGATTGATGGTATTCTTGAAAAGCTGGACAGGGCTATGGTAAATGAGAGAATGGGTTTGTTGTTTCCTGGTTTGTTTGCAAAATTTCTTCCTTTCTATACTTCTGACCACTCTCCTGTTCTTGTTTCATGTCCTTTGGAGGATGGGTATAGGGATCCTAAACCTTTTAAATTCTGGAATCACTTGGCTGATAAGCCTGAATTTGAAGATATTGTTAAGGATTGTTGGGGGAGTAATGTTAGGGGTTATAGGATGTTTCAGGTGGTGACTAAACTGAAAAGTCTGAAGAAACCACTTAGGAAACTTAACTATAGTATGGGTAATTATTTTAAAAAGGTTGAGTTTTTGAAAACTGAGCTTGAGAGAATTCAGAAGGAAATGGTTGTGGATTCAGGTAATGTGTCTCTGAGAGAAGAAGAGGCTGTGTATATTAAAGCATATAATGAAGCTTGTGCTAATGAGGAGGCTTTTCTCAAACAAAAGTCTAGGGTTCACTGGTTGTGTGTTGGAGATCAAAATAATAAGTATTTCTATCATTCTATAAAGCAGAGGCAGGCTAAGAATAGGGTAGTTCAAATTAATGGGTTGGATGGGATCTGTTATAAAGAGAAGGCTCTTTGGTAATGCTTTTGTTAGTTATTATATGGGTATGATGGGAAAAAAGGATCTTGTGGAACCTATTTGTGATATTGATAGTTTGTTTTTAAAGAAGATAAATGTTTATGATGCTGATTATATGGTTAGAGCTGTCTCTAAGGAGGAGATCAAGACTGCCATGTTTCAAATTGATGATAATAAGGCTCCTGGGCCTGATGGCTTTTCTGCAAAATTCTTTAAAGCTGCATGGAATGTTGTGGGTGATGATGTTTGTTTAGCTGTTCAAGAATTTTTTTCAGAATGGGAGGCTGTTAAAGCAACTTAATGCTACTGTCCTGTCTTTAATCCCTAAAGTTAAGGTTCCTAACCTTGTTAGTGAATTTAGACCTATTGCATGTTGTAATGTTCTATACAAATGCATTAGTAAGGTGATTTGTAATAGGATGATGGGTTATTTAGAGCAGGTGGTTGATAAATCACAGAGTGCTTTTGTTCCAGGGAGGCTTATTAGTGACAATATATTGTTATCTCAAGAGTTGGTAAAGGGGTATGATTGGGTGAGGGGTTATGCTAGAGTTGCCATGAAGATAGACTTGCAGAAGGCATATGACTCAGTTGACCATTCTTTTCTTTATCAATGTTTAGTGGGATTTGGGTTTCATGAGAAGTTCATTGGATGGGTTATGGAGTGTGTTAACTTCTGTTTCTTACTCTATTAGTCTGAATGGTGATCTTTATGGTTTTTTCAAGGGGAAAAGGGCCTGAGGCAAGGGGATCCTATGTCTCCTTACTTATTCACTTTAGTTATGGAGGTGCTTAACTTAGTGTTTATAAGAAGGATTAGGGAAGCTGATAAATTTGTGTATCATTGGAAGTTTGAAAAAATGAATGTGACCCATTTGTGTTTTGCAGATGATTTGATTGTTTTTAGTAGTCAAGATTGTGAGTCCATTAGCATTTTGAAGGCTGCTTTGGATGAATTTGGTAAGATGTCTGGGTTAAAACCTAACTGTAACACCCCAAAATCTAAAATAATATTAATAAAGGGTAGTGGGTAAATATGTACAAAAATGAAAATGAATAGACTAAATTGTTAATATGGAATTAAGAAAATAACTATGGCTAGTAATTCAAGTTATGGCTTAAAATGACTAATAATCTAAAGGGAGGGGCTGAATTGAAACTTCTGTATTATCTAGGGGTGAATAGGGGAGGTTGAAACACAAAAACATAACTCCTGGAATGAGTATGCGATTGAGGAGCAAGGAGAAAACCACCCCAACCCCAAAACTCACTAATCAGCCCCAAACCTAAGCAAAAATTCACCAATTCACTTGCATGTGAAGGAATTCCAAGTCCTTAGGTCATAATAAACACAAGGTGAGTTGTAGGATGCTTATAGTGGTTGTTTTGTGATGATGAGATTCTTGGATAATGGTAGTAATGCATGATTCTTGATAATCTAGCCTAGAAATTGGAAGTAGCATGTTTAATTGAGAAATTGTACTAAGTTGCATGTATGATTTTTGTTAATTTAAGGTAAATTGTATGAAAATGTGGTTATGTGAAGATGGGTTTTAAGAAGGATGACCATGTTTGACTTTCTGCAAGTCAAACAAGGCTATAGTCTAGTAAAGATGAGATTTTATGTTGTGATTTTACTAGTTGTAATGATAAGTAGAAAGATATAATGTTGATAGGAGGGTTGTGTATCCATAATTTGGTATATGAATGTTATATAATATTTATGCACACCAAGTGTATGTCGAAATGCTTGAATGAATGAATAGAAAGGCATCATGTTTAATATTATGCGGATTTATTGAACATGGTTAGCAAATGTAAAGACATTACTAAGTTATGGCTAAAATTGTATTGAAGAGAAGATGAGTTCATAAGTTCTAAACTATGAGTTCATCAAGTGTAGGTATTAAGACGGAAGGATCAAGCAAACAAGGAGGACACGACGCGCAAGACAAAGGTAAGTTGGTTTCCACCAACTCATAGCTCTCTACCTTGTTATTGATATTTATATGTATGCGTTGTTGTATGGTCAAGTGGTAGAAATACCCATATGGGTAAAAGTAGTAGAATTGACCTTAATGGGTCAAAATTGTAGAATTACCCCTTGAGGGTAAGGTGGTAGAATTGACCTTAAATGGTCAAGTGGTAGAAATACCCTTATGGGTAAAAGTTGTGGAATTGACCTTAATGGGTCAAAATGGTAGAATTACCCCTTGAGGGTAAAGTGGTAGAATTGACCTTAAATGGTCAAGTGGTAGAAATACCCTTATGGGTAAAAGTAGTGGAATTGACTTTAATGGGTCAAAATGGTAGAATTACCCCTTGAGGGTAAATGGTAGAATTGTCCTTAAATGGTCAAGTGGTAGAAATACCCTTATGGGTAAAAGTGGTAGAATTGACCTTAAGGGGTCAAAATAGTAGAAACACCCTTATGGGTAAAAGTGGTAGAATTGACCTTAATGGGTCAAAATAGTAGAATTACCCCTTGTGGGATAAAGTGGTAGAATTGACCCTAACGGGTCAAAATAGTAGAAATACCTTAGTGGGTTAAAGTGTTGATGGTGATTTTGCCTACTAATAGTTTCTTGTTGTTTGAATAGGTAAAGCACATTAGTGAAGATCAAGTCTCAAGTGAAGATGGATTTTACACGCTCTAGTCTTGGGGTTGGGTACCATGTAGTGTTAGGATCTTTGAATCTTATAAACAAATGTTTATGTTTTGTACAAAGTCTAATCATGGGTCAAGGATCCACTTGGTAGCCAACTTGGCATGTCGTTTTGTAAACTATACAATGGTCAACTAGGTGGTGTAACTTTTTGGAACAATATGTTTTTAGTAATATGATATGCGTTGCGTATAAAAAAAAATTTCGGGTCTTACAAGTTGGTATCCGAGCCAAGGTTTGAGCGAATCGAGCACATGAGGTGCTTGAACTCAAACCGGAAGCTCGTGGTGGGAAGGGCGTGCATTCGATCCGAGACTTGATCAAGGTATGTGTGAAAGAGTTAGGTAATGAACTCTTAAAATGGTTGAAAGTTGGTATAAATGGCCAAAAGTATTGCAAGGTAGATTAGTGGGAAGAAGTCACAAAAAAAAAAAAAAAAAAGCACACAGGCCACCGTAGCTTACGGTGGCTACCGTAAGCTACGGTAGCCATAAAAAGGGGTACAGTGGTTTTTGTCTGCCTTACGGTGGCACAAGAAGGCACAGAAGCCACCGTAAGCTACGGTGCCCACCGTAGCTTACGGTGGAGCCTGAGGGTTTTTGACTTTTTCCTTCTTGTATGCATGGATTTTTATCACGCCCCACCCGGGAACGTATTAGGGGCGTAATAACGTATGAAAACATGAAATTTCAATCCTTATATGCTTATGATAGGGAATGTGGTAGCCCAAGTAGTGGGAGTAGAAGTGTCTATTCTTGATAAGAATGGATAATGGTCGAAAACACTACGGTGTAGTATTCATGATAAATGGTTGTTAATGTTTCAGAAACATGACGGATGAAGGTGATCATTCGGCGGGGGAACGTACCCAACACGATGAAGTGAAAGAAATGGTAGCGATAGAAGTGGGGGAGGCCATAAAAGTAAACCTCCCTAAGATAATAGAGGAAGTGGAAGGTAACATCCTCGGGATAGTCGAAGGCATGATGACTAATAAGCTCGAGGAATTGAAAAAGTTGATTGAGGATGGGTCATCTAGCTCGAAGGCTAACAAGAGATGCACATACAGGAACTTCATGTCCTGTAACCCAACAGTGTTTAATGGGGAAATTGATCCGCTTGAATGTCAAAGGTGGATCTCCGACATGGAAGGGGTGTTTATAAAGAGTCATTGTGAGACCGAGGACGAGGTGATGTTTGCAACGGGTCAATTGCGACGCCGTTCTAAGGATTGGTGGGATAGTTATACCAAGGAATTGGGACAAGATCGGGTGAAAACAATAACTTGGAATGAATTTAAGGAGGTCTTCTTGAGACATCATTGCCCTCAAACCGCAATCGATAGGATTCAAGAAGAGTTCCTCCACCTTCGACAAAAGAATGAGACAATCGATGAAATCATGAGTGTGTTCTTGGATAAGATGAAGTTCTGTCCGGAGTTGGTTCGAACCGAGAGAATGAAGATAAATCGTTACCATGATATGTTGAAGGCGGAGTATAGGGAGTTTATCACCGCCTCAAAGTGCAGCACATTGATTGAGTTGATAGAATGGGCTCGGGAACGAGAAATGGAAATAAAACGGCAAGAGGCAAGGGGGGAGAAGCGAAAGGCGGAAAAGAGTTTTGAACCGTCAAAGAAAGCAAAGAATTCCGACCAAGGCAAGAAGGATAATAAGAAGGGGGACACCCCAAATTGCAAGACTTGTGGGAAACCCCATTCGGGGGAATGTCGGTTAGGGCAAAGGGCATGTTACAACTGTGGACAAACGGGGCACCCGTTCTTTAAACGCCCCAGTCCAACCAAGTTGTGTTTCAATTGTTATGAGCCCGGTCATGTGAAGGTGGATTGCAAGAATCCAAAGAAGGAGGCACCAAGAGAGGGCAAGAAGAATGAAGCCCCTAAAGGTCGTGGAAGAATGTTTCAGATCACCGCAGAGGAGGCAAAGAACCACCCTGAGGTGGTGTCGGGTATGTTACTAGTAAACAATACTCTTATGTACGTGTTATTTGATACGGGAGCCAGTAGGTCCTTTGTGTCCACCAAAGTGATCTACCACCCCTCCTTTACCATAGAAAAGATGTCGAGCCCGTTAGAAATAGAAATTGCGGATAGTAAAAGTTACTTATTGCACAACATATGTAGGAGTTGTACTCTCACAATTGAAGGGGAGGATTTTGGGGTAGATTTGATACCTATGACCATGGGGGAATTCCAAGTGGTGATAGGCATGGACTGGTTGACTGAACACCACGCGGAATTCCAGTGCAAAAATAAAACCATTTTTGTTACCTCCCCTAGTGGGCGGCGGGTAAGCTTTGTTGGGGATAGAAAGGTTGAAGCCAAGTTGTGTACCTTGGTGGAAACCATGAAGTATGTGCGCAATGGGGAAAAGGCATTCATGGCCTATGTGGTCGACACCACCGTCCCCACCCCCAAGATCGAAGAAGTACCGGTGGTTAGGGAGTTTCGGGATGTGTTTCCTGACGTTCTCCCGGGACTTCCTCCCGAGCGTGAAGTAGAATTTCGGATTGAATTGGTGCCCGGTGCTCAACCCGTGGCCAAGGCACCTTATCGTTTGGCACCCACTGAGTTACGAGAATTGATGGCACAGCTCCAAGAGCTACTTAATAAGGGCTTTATGCGTCCTAGTGTGTCGCCTTGGGGAGCCCCCGTGCTAATCGTTAAAAAGAAAGATGGGTCCATGCGGATGTGTATAGACTACCGGGAACTAAATAAATTGACGGTGAAGAATCGATATCCCTTACCTCGAATTGATGATTTATTCGATCAACTTCAAGGGGCAAGTTGGTTTTCAAAAATCGACTTTCGTTCCGGGTACCATCAATTGAAGGTAAGAGAAGAAGATGTGGCCAAAACCGCGTTTAGGACTCGATATGGACATTACGAGTTCTTAGTAATGTCCTTCGGGCTGACAAATGCTCCGGCCGCATTTATGGACTTAATGAACCGGGTATGTCGTTCGATGCTGGATCGCTTTGTGATAGTATTTATAGACGACATTTTGATTTACTCCCATAATGAATCGGATCACGCGGGTCACTTGCGGGAGGTCCTCGAAACGCTTAGAAAGGAAAAGCTTTATGCCAAGTTTTCTAAGTGTGCCTTTTGGTTGAGAGAAGTCCAGTTTTTGGGCATGTGGTGAATGAGATGGGCATTTCTGTGGATCCCTCAAAGGTTAAGGCGGTGACGGAATGGGTTTCGCCCAAAAACCCAAGTGAGATTAGAAGCTTTCTGGGCCTAGCCGGGTATTATAGAAAATTCATTCAAGATTTTTCAAAGGTGGCACTACCCTTGACACGGCTAACCAAGAAGAGCGAGAAGTTTGTATGGGGTGAAGACCAAGAAAGAGCTTTCCACGTATTGAAGGAGAAGCTGTCTAGTTCGCCCGTTCTGACCTTGCCGGAAGGGTCAGAAGACTTTGTGCTTTATACGGATGCCTCCCATCAAGGGTTGGGGTGTGTCTTGATGCAACGGGGGAAAGTCATCGCCTACGCATCAAGACAACTCAAACCCCATGAATGTAATTACCCCACCCACGATTTGGAACTGGGGGCCGTAGTTTTCGCCTTGAAAATTTGGAGGCACTATTTGTATGGGACAAAGTGTACCATATATTCCGATCACAAAAGCCTCAAGTATTTCTTCGAACAGAAGGATCTCAACACGAGACAACAGAGGTGGCTAGAACTGATCAAGGATTATGATTGTGAAATCATGTACCATCCGGGCAAGGCCAATGTGGTGGCCGATGCCTTGAGTCGGAAGAAGTACCCACCTCCGATCCAAGTTAAGGCTTTGGGTATAGTGATTACACCCAACATCCTGGATGAGATACGAAAGGCCCAGATCGAGGCATTGCAAGCCAACAACCCGAAGAAGATAAGAATGAAGGGGATGATAGATACGCTGGAAGAAGACGCGGGTGGAATGAAAACTCGATACGGGCGAATATGGGTCCCATGGACCTGTGAAGTCAAGACTTCACTACTTGACAAAGCCCACAAGTCCCGGTTTTCAATCCACCCGGGAGCGACAAAGATGTACCAGGATCTAAGGAAGGAATATTGGTGGCCGGGAATGAAACGCGACATTGTTAAGTATGTAGAAAAATGTTTGACTTGTTCACAAGTCAAAGCCGAACATCAAAAGCCGTGTGGGAAGCTACAACCACTTGAGGTACCGGTGTGGAAGTGGGAGGAGATAACCATTGATCTCGTGACAAAATTACCAAAGACAAGGAAGGGTTATGATGCAATCTGGGTAGTGGTGGACCGGCTTACGAAAAGCGCTCACTTTCTGGCTATTCGAGAGGCTTACACCTCTGAACGGATGGCGGAAATTTACGTAAATGAGATTGTATCCAGACATGGTGTACCAGTGTCTATCGTGTCAGATCAGGACACCCGATTCACGTCCCGGTATTGGAGGAAGTTCCAAGATGAAATGGGCACAAAGTTGTTAGTTAGTACCGCCTACCACCCCCAAACTGACGGGCAGACCGAAAGGACCATTCAGACCCTCGTAGATATGTTGAGGGCATGTGTCTTAGATTTTGGAGGAAGTTGGGATGAACACCTACCTCTAGTGGAATTCTCTTATAATAAGAGTTATCACAGTAGCATCCAAATGGCACCGTTCGAGATGTTATATGGGAGAACATGTAGAACCCCGGTATGTTAGGGGGAAGTGGGTCAACGGGAGTTGGCTCCAAATGATTTGGTAACCCTTACCAATGAGAAGATTAGCCTGATACGGGCTAGAATACAAGCTGCCCAAGACCGTCAGAAGGCATACGCAGACCGAAGAAGACGCCCCATTGAATTCCAGGTCGGGGACTTTGTGTTATTAAAGGTCTCCCCTTGGAAGGGGATCATCAGGTTTCGTAAGCGTGGGAAGTTGGGCCCGCGTTACATCGGGACGTTTAAAATTTTGGTACGAGTAGGGCAAGTTGCTTACCAGTTAGATCTCCCACCATCTCTTAGTGGGATTCATAACACTTTTCACGTGTCACAATTGCGGAAGTGCCTTGCGGATGAAACCTCCTATGTGCCCCTTGAAGACATAGAGGTTGATGACAAGTTGAATTATATAGAAAAGCCGGTAGCCATAAAAGACTTCAAGGTAAAGCGGTTGCGTAACAAGTCCATAAACCAAGTCTTGGTTCAATGGCAACACAGGAAGGGCTCAGAACTCACGTGGGAATCGGAGGAAGAGATGCGGACTCACTACCCCGCTTTGTTTGGTACGTATTAAGGTTTCGGGGTCGAAACCTCTTTAAGGGGGGTAGACTTGTAACACCCCAAAATCTAAAATAATATTAATAAAGGGTAGTGGGTAAATATGTACAAAAATTAAAATGAATAGACTAAATTGTTAATATGGAATTAAGAAAATAACTATGGCTAGTAATTCAAGTTATGGCTTAAAATGACTAATAATCTAAAGGGAGGGGCTGAATTGAAACTTCTGTATTATCTAGGGGTGAATAGGGGAGGTTGAAACACAAAAACATAACTCCTGGAAGGAGTATGCGATTGAGGAGCAAGGAGAAAACCACCCCAACCCCAAAACTCACTAATCAGCCCCAAACCTAAGCAAAAATTGACCAATTCACTTGCATGTGAAGGAATTCCAAGTCCTTAGGTCATAATAAACACAAGGTGAGTTGTAGGATGCTTTATAGTGGTTGTTTTGTGATGATGAGATTCTTAGATAATGGTAGTAATGCATGATTCTTGATAATCTAGCCTAGAAATTGGAAGTAGCATGTTTAATTGAGAAATTGTACTAAGTTGCATGTATGATTTTTGTTAATTTAAGGTAAATTGTATGAAAATGTGGTTATGTGAAGATGGGTTTTAAGAAGGATGACCATGTTTGACTTTCTGCAAGTCAAACAAGGCTATAGTCTAGTAAAGATGAGATTTTATGTTGTGATTTTACTAGTTGTAATGATAAGTAGAAAGATATAATGTTGATAGGAGGGTTGTGTATCCATAATTTGGTATATGAATGTTATATAATATTTATGCACACCAAGTGTATGTCGAAATGCTTGAATGAATGAATAGAAAGGCATCATGTTTAATATTATGCGGATTTATTGAACATGGTTAGCAAATGTAAAGACATTACTAAGTTATGGCTAAAATTGTATTGAAGAGAAGATGAGTTCATAAGTTCTAAACTATGAGTTCATCAAGTGTAGGTATTAAGACGGAAGGATCAAGCAAACAAGGAGGACACGACGCGCAAGACAAAGGTAAGTTGGTTTCCACCAACTCATAGCTCTCTACCTTGTTATTGATATTTATATGTATGCGTTGTTGTATGGTCAAGTGGTAGAAATACCCTTATGGGTAAAAGTAGTAGAATTGACCTTAATGGGTCAAAATTGTAGAATTACCCCTTGAGGGTAAAGTGGTAGAATTGACCTTAAATGGTCAAGTGGTAGAAATACCCTTATGGGTAAAAGTTGTGGAATTGACCTTAATGGGTCAAAATGGTAGAATTACCCCTTGAGGGTAAAGTGGTAGAATTGACCTTAAATGGTCAAGTGGTAGAAATACCCTTATGGGTAAAAGTAGTGGAATTGACTTTAATGGGTCAAAATGGTAGAATTACCCCTTGAGGGTAAAGTGGTAGAATTGACCTTAAATGGTCAAGTGGTAGAAATACCCTTATGGGTAAAAGTGGTAGAATTGACCTTAAGGGGTCAAAATAGTAGAAACACCCTTATGGGTAAAAGTGGTAGAATTGACCTTAATGGGTCAAAATAGTAGAATTACCCCTTATGGGATAAAGTGGTAGAATTGACCCTAACGGGTCAAAATAGTAGAAATACCTTAGTGGGTTAAAGTGTTGATGGCGATTTTGCCTACTAATAGTTTCTTGTTGTTTGAATAGGTAAAGCACATATGTGAAGATCAAGTCTCAAGTGAAGATGGATTTTACACGCTCTAGTCTTGGGGTTGGGTACCATGTAGTGTTAGGATCTTTGAATCTTATAAACAAATGTTTATGTTTTGTACAAAGTCTAATCATGGGTCAAGGATCCACTTGGTAGCCAACTTGGCATGTCGTATTGTAAACTATACAATGGTCAACTAGGTGGTGTAACTTTTTGGAACAATATGTTTTGAGTAATATGATATGCGTTGCGTATAAAAAAAAATTTCGGGTCTTACACTAACATGCAGAAGAGTGAAATTATTTTTGGGAATGTGAAGCCTGAAATTCAGGAGGATATCTTGAGAATAGTGCCTTTTAAAGTGGGAAGCTTTCCTTTGAAATATCTGGGTATTCCTCTTGCTTCAAGGAGGTTATATCAAAAGGATTGCTCTATTCTACTTGATAAGGTTAAGAGGAGGGTTAATGACTGGAGGAATAAGTTTCTCTCATTTGCTGGAAGATTGCAGTTGATCAAGTCTGTATTATCTTCTCTAACTGTGTACTGGTCCTCCTTGTTTATCTTGCCTGTTAATTTAAATGATGATGTGGAAAGGATATGTAGAGGGTTTTGTGGTGCCAAGGGGATTTTAAAAAGGGGTATGCTAGGGTCAGTTGGGATGATTTGTGTCTTAAGAAATCTCAAGGAGGGTTGGGAATTACTTCTCTTAAAGAAAGAAATGTTGCCTTAATGTCTAAACATATTTGGAATGTGTTGAATAATAAGGAGTCTGTATGGGTTGAATGGATTAGATTATATAAATTGCAGGGATGTAATTTTTGGGATGTGGGAGAAACTAATTCTGATTCTTGGAGTTGGAAGCAAATCTTGGGGTGTAGAAGTATTATTAGGCCTCATTGTGTGGCTAAGGTAGGGAATGGTAGATTAATTAGTGCCTGGTTTGACAGCTGGCATAGTAAGGGTCCTTTGATCAATGTCATAGACAGAAGAGATATTAGGAAGGTTGGGTTTAATTTGAAGGGTAAATTGGCTGATTTGGTAAGTAATGGGAGTTGGTGTTTTCTTGAGGAATGGGTTAGTAAGTATCCTTGGTTGGTTCAAACTGAGGTGCCTATGTTATGCCCTATGACTAGAGATAGGTATTGGTGGAAAAGAGAGGATGGAAAGAGGGTGCCTTTTTCTACTAAGGTGGCTTATGAGGATTTGGTTAAGGGTGGAACTGACCGGTGGGAAATCTGACTCACAATGCGAATGGAGGAACGGGAAGGACATACGGTATCTGATCATGCTATAGACTCAGGTAAAGGATACGAAGCTGACCGGTGGGTAAATGGACTCACAATGCGAGAATTACGTAGAGATTTGTACACAGGAAAAAAACTCCAGTTTGAAAGACCGTAACTATCGGTACTTTTGGAGTTTCAGGGACCGAAAAAGAAGAACGGGAAGGCCATAAGGTATGTGATCATGCTACAGACTCAAATAAAGGATACGAAGGTGACCGATGGGTAATCGGACTCACAATGCGAGAATTACATAGAGATTCAAACACAGGAAAAGACTCTAGTTTAAAAGATCGTAACTATCTGTACTTTTGTGATTTCAGGGACCCGAAATGAGGAACGGGAAGCCCATAAGGTATCTGGTCATGCTACAAACTCAGGTAAAGGATATGAATCTTACAGGGCGATAATCAGACTCACAATGCGAGAATTACGTAGAGAATTATACACATGAAAAGACTCCAGTTTAAAAGACCGTAACTATCGGTACTTTTGGATTTTCAGGGACCTGAATAGAGGAACGAGAAGGACATAAGGTATCTGATCATGCTACAGACTCAGGTAAAGGATACGAAGTAGACCGAAAGGTAATCGGACTCACAATGCGAGAATTACGTAGAGATTCGAACACAGGAAAAGACTCCAATTTAAAAGACCGTAACTATCGGTACTTTTGAAGTTTCAGGTACCCGAATGGAGGAACGGGAAGGCCAAAAGGTATTTGATCATGCTACACACTCAGGTAAAGGATACGAAGCTAGCCAGACGGTAATCAGACTGCGAGAATTACGTAGAGATTCATACACAGGAAAAGACTCCAGTTTAAAAGACCGTAACTATCGGTACTTTTGGATTTTTAGGGACCCGAATGGAGGAATGGGAAGGCCACAAGGTATCTGGTCAATCTACAGACTCAGGTAGAGGATACAATGCTGACCGGGTGGTAATCGGACTCACAATGCGAGAATTACGTAGAGATTCATACACACGAAAATACTCCAGTTTAAAAGACCGTAACTATCGGTACCTTTGGAGGTTCAGGGATCAGAATGGAGGAACGGGAATGCCATAAGGTATCTGACCATGCTACGGACTCAGGTAAAGGATAGAACTGACCGAACGGTAATTAGACTACGAGAATTACATAGAGATTGATACACATGAAAAGACTCCAATTTAAAAGACTGTACCTATTGGTACTTTTTGATTTTCAGCGACCCGAATGGAGGAACGGGAAGGCCATAAGGTATCTGGTCTTGCTACAGACTCAGGTAGAGGATCCGATGCTGACCAGACGGTAATCGGACTCACAATGCAAGAATTACGTAGAGATTCATACACAAGAAAAGGCTCCAGTTTAAAAGACCGTAACTATCGGTACTTTTGGTGTTTCAGGGACCCGAATGGTGGAACGGGAAGCCCATAAGGTATCTGGTCATGCTACAGACTTAGGTAAAGGATACGATGCTGAACGGACGGTAATCGGACTCACAATCCGGGAATTTCGTAGAGATTCATACACACCAAAATACTCTAGTTTAAAAGACCGTAACTCCCGGTACCTTAGAAGGTTCAGGGATCAGAATGGAGGAACGGGAATGCCATAAGGTATCTGATCATGCTACACACTCAGGTAATGGATACGAAGCTGACTGGACGGTAATCAGACTACGAGAATTATATAGAGATTCATACACAGGAAAAGACTCCATTTTAAAAGATCGAAACTATCGGTACTTTTGGATTTTCAGGGACCCGAATGTAGAAACGGGAATGCCATAAGGTATCTGCTCATGCTACAGACTCAGGTAGAGGATACAATGCTGACCGGACGGTAATCGGACTCACAATGCGAGAATTAGGTAGAGATTCATACACACGAAAAGACTCCATTTTAAAAACCATAACTATCGGTACCATTGGAGGTTCAGGGATTGGATGGAGAAATGGGAAGCCCATAAGGTATCTAATCATGTTACAGACTCAGATAAAGGATATGAAACTGACCGGTGGGTAATCGGACTCACATTGCGAGAATTACGTAAAGATACGTACACCGGAAAAGGATCCAGTTTAAAAAACTGTAACTATCCATACTTTTTGAGCTTCAAGGACGCGAATGGAGGAACGGAAACGCTATAAGGTATCTAATCAGGCTACAGACTTAGATAAAGGATACGAAGCTGACCGGTGGGTAATCGGACTGATAATGCGAGAATTACATAGAGATTCTTACGCAGGAAAAGACTACAGTTTAAAAGACCGTAACTATCGGTACCTTTGGAGTTTCAAGGACCCGAATGGAAGAACAGGAAGGCTATAAGGTATCTGATCATGCTATAGACTCAGATAAAGGATACGAAGCTGACTGGTGAGTAATCGAACTCACAATGCGAGAATTACGTAGAGATACGTACACAGGAAAAAACTCTGGCTTGAAATACCGTAACTATCGGTACTTTTGGAGTTTCAGGGTCCCAAAAAGAGGAACGGGAAGGCCATAAGGTATGTGATCATGCTACAGACTCAAATAAAGTATATGAAGGTGACCGATGGGTAATCGGACTCACAATGCAAGAATTACGTAGAGATTCGAACATAGGAAAAGACTCCAGTTTAAAAGACCATAACTATTTGTACTTTTGGAGTTTCAGGGACCCAAATGGAGGAACGGGAAGCCCATAAGATTTCTGGTCATGCTACAGACTCAGGTAAAGGATGCAAAGCTGACCGGACGGTAATGCGGGAATTACGTAGAGATTCATACACACGAAAAGACTCCAGTTTAAAAGATCGTAACTATCGGTACCTTTGGAGATTCAGGGATCACAATGGAGGAACGGGAAGCCCATAAGGTATCTGATCATGTTACAAACTCAGATAAAGGATATGAAGCTGACCGGTGGGTAATCGGACTCACATTGCGAGAATTACGTACAGATACCTACACTGGAAAAGGCTCCAGTTTAAAACACCGTAACTATCGATACTTTTGGAGTTTCAGGGACCCGAATGGAGGAACGGGAAGGCTATAAGGTATCTGATCATGCTACAGACTCTGATAAAGGATACGAAGGTGACCGGTGGGTAATCAGACTCACAATGCGAGAATTACGTAGAGAGTCTTACGCAGGAAAAGACTCCAGTTTAAAAGGCCGTAACTATCCGTACCTTTGTAGTTTCAAGGACCCGAATGGAGGAACGGGATGGCTATAAGGTATCAGAGCATGCTTCAGACTCAGATAAAGGATACGAAGCTGACCGGTGGGTAATCTGACTCACAATGCGAGAATTACCTAGAGATTCGTACACAAGAAAAGGTTCCAGTTTAAAAGACCGTAACTATCGGTACTTTTGGAGTTTCAGGGACCCAAATGGTGGAACTAGAAGGCCATAAGGTTTCTAATCATGCTACAGACTCAGATAAAGGATACGAAGTTGACCGGTGGGTAATCGGACTCACAATGCGAGAATGACGTTGAGATTCGTACACAAGAGAAGACTCCAGTTTAAAAGACCGTAACTATCGGTACTTTTAGAGTTTCAGGGACCCGAATGGAGGAACGGGAAGGACATACGGTATCTGATCATGCTACAGACTCAGGTAAAGGATACGAAGCTGACCGGTGGGTAATCAGACTCACAATGCGAGAATTACGTAGAGATTCGTACACAGGAAAAAACTCGAGTTTGAAAGACCATAACTATCGGTACATTTGGAGTTTCAGGGACCCAAAAAGAGGAACAGGAAGGCCATAAGGTATGTGATCCTGCTACAGACTCAAATAAAGGATACGAAGGTGACCGATGGGTAATCGGACTCACAATGCGAGAATTACGTAGAGAATTCGAACACAGGGAAAGACTCTAGTTTAAAAGACCGTAACTATCTGTAGTTTTGGAGTTTCAGGGACCCGAATGGAGGAACGGGAAGCCCATAAGGTATCAGGTCATGCTACAGACTCAGGTAAAGGATACGAAGCTGACCGGATGGTAATTAGACTCACAATGCGAGAATTACCTAGAGATTCATACACAGGAAAAGAGTCCATTTTAAAAAGACCGTAACTATCGGTACTTTTGGAGTTTCAGGGACCCGAATGGAGGAACGGGAAGGACATACGGTATCTGATCATGCTATAGACTCAGGTAAAGGATACGAAGCTGGGAGCTACGAACCTAGGGTTTTCTCTCTGTTTTGGGTGACTTTAGCGAAACAGTGGCTTTCTTCTCCGTTTTTCTTTCTTGTATATGTCTAACCCTAATTTCTTCTCAGTTTTTCTTTTGTCTAATCATGTTTAACTCTTTCGGTCACTTTGTAGTACCGGAATCTTCACAGCTCGCGATTGTTTAGTTAAAAAATGGTTGTGCTTGCTAGGGTTTTGGACCCGGAGCCTCCTCCGGTGGTTCCGCCTGATATAGATACTACTGATTCTATTTCGTCTTCTAGTGAACCGTTTTCTGCTGCTATGGATGATTGGTTGGCTGAGAATGAAGTCAATTCAGGTCAGAAGAGAGATGCTGATGTTATTCTTACACCTAAATTGAAGGATGAACAGGTATTTCTGAATCGTTATATTTCTGGACGTTCTGATTCTCTGGTTTTCTCTGCTGATGTGGTTAGCTTCATGAAAATCATATTTGGGGAAAATTGGAAGGATAGAATTCTTAGTGAACAGTTAGAACTGATCAAACTAGCTGGTATTGGTGAATTGGAATTGGTTAATTCTCTGGTGGAAACTGAAGTATAGGATAAGGAAGTAGAGTTTGTTAAAAAGTTGAAGGGGCAGTATGGTAAGATACTCAAGTTAGTTGCTAATTTTCTGGGAAAGAGGTTGTATGGGGAATATGTTAGTGGTAGGACTGCTGGTTCTGATGTTGTTATGAAGGAAGAGGGTAAGGGAGTTAAGTTTCCTCAATTGGTGCCTGAGATTAATGTGTTTGATGTTGGAATTAACGCACAGTTTGTTTTCCTTGATAAGAGGAAGAAGAGATCAATTAGGAATGAGTGGGTTAAGGTTAAGTCTAGGAAAACTTTGTGGGGTGAGAATTCTTATGTGAGGTTTGATGTTGAGGAGGATGTTCTGAATAAAGAGGAGGTGTTGCCAGATGTAGTAACTTCTCAAGAGTTGATTGCAGCATTGGAAGAGAAGAATACTGGTGTGAGTAATTTGAAGGTGATTGTGGGAAAGAAGGGTATTGGACAGGAATTAGGGAAGGCAAATGAGTTGAGATTTAAGCTGTCAGCTAGTTTGCATCAGTTTGATTTTAATCCTGGAGTGGGAGGAGAGGTATTGTTGTATGATGAGAATGGTCTTAAAACTGGTAGTAAGAAGAGTACTGAAGCTGTTAAGGATTCTAAGGGGAAGACTAAGGGTGATGTGGAGGGGGAAGGGTCTGCTGGTAGGGGTAAGGAAATTAAGGATAGTAAGGGGAGTTCTGTGGGAAAGAGTGAGGAGAATAGGGGTGCTAGTGGAGTTGAGAATTCTGAAGTTAAAGGGAAGGAGGGAAATGATGAAAATATGGTGGATGGTGAGAAGAAAGGGGACATTAGGAATAGGCTGCCATGGAGGGGTATTTTGAAGAGTCCTTCTATGAAGAAGCAGATCAAAGATAAGTCTGTGAAAATGAGCTCTTATAAGGTCACTAAAGCTGATATGCCTGTGATTAATAATTTGAAACCTCTACCAAAGTCTATTATGGATTCTGTGGCCTTGAAGGAGAATGTTGTTTTTACAGCTGCAAATTCTGATGGTAAGAATAAAACTGAGCTGAAGCAAGATGTGTCTTTTGCTGATATGGCTAGGGATAAGTCTGATGCTGTGTTAGTCACAAAGGTAACTTATTATCCTCCTAAAATCCTTAAAAGTGGGGAAATGGTTGCTGTGATAAAGCTTGAGAAGATTGCAGAAGCTAAGGTAGCTTATAGCTGTTACTTATATAGGTATTTTGTGGGGCAGAGTTTGTCTATTGGGATGGTTAGATATCACTTGTTTAGGATGTGGAAAAGGTTTGGATTGGTGGATATTTTCTCAAATGGTAATGGTGTGTATTTTTTTCAAATTTAAAACAGAATTGGGTATGTTAGGAGCTATTGAGAAGGGTCCTTGGTTGATAAATAATATTCCCCTTTGTTTGAAAAAATGGGAAGTTGGAATTAATATGGAGAAATCTGAACCTTCTTCTATTCCAATATGGATTACTATTCCTAACATGCCCATGGAATTGTGGAATAGGGAGAGTATTTCTAGTATGCGGAGTATAGTAGGGAATCCTATTATGTTAGATAAAATTACTACTGAGAGGTGTGATAAAAAGGAGGGGAGAGCAGGGTTTGCTAGAGTTCTAGTGGAGGTGAAGGATGAAAAAGTTTTACCTGATTTTGTTAAGGCTTTTTACCCAGCTGAGGATAATAAGCCTACTTTTGTTAAAGATGTTAGAGTTGAATATCAAATGAAAGTGAAGAGATGCTCCAACTGCAAGGTGTTTGGACATGATTTTGAGTCTTGCAAGAATAAAGTGCTGACAGAAGATGAATTGGCTTTTAAAACTCAGCAGTTATTGAAAGAGTTATATGCTGCTGAGAAAGGTGAATTTCCTGTGTCTGGCATTAAAGATGATGGGTTTGTGGTGATAGGTAAAAATAATAAACCAGTTAAAATGAATAATGGGGGTGGAATTGCTAGTAGTAGTGGGACTGGGACTGGGGGTAGTGGTAGTAATACTTTTAAAGGGAATGGGGGCAATTTGGGAGGTAAAGGTAATGGGGATAGGGGTCAGAATTCTTTTCAGGGTGGTGGTATGGTGGGGAGGAATAATAGGCAGAATGGTTTTGGGAAAAAGTGGGTTAATAAAGCTGAGGTCAATAAAAGTTCTAGTGGGGCTGACATAAATTTAAAAAACAGTTTTGAGGTGTTAAAAAAGGAGTTGGCAGGGGAGAATTTAGGGCAGGAGGGAGTTAAGGGGAAGAATGTGATAGGGGATAATGGGTCTGTATCAGGGGGAGTAATTCTGGGGGAGTTAGTGGTGAGAATGGGGCTAAGTCTATAGGTAGGGAAGGAATAAATTTGAATGTTAAGGAAGGTAATTCTGTTAAGGATTCTAATAATTTACCTTTGAACTTGATACTAAGGTAAATGTTAAGTCCGACTATTTTAAAAGGTCAGACAATGAGTTTAATGAGGTGGCACATTTTGTGATCAATAAAACATGTCCTCCTAAGGATTTAATGAGGAAATGGAATATTGGTCAAGTCAAATTATTTTTTGAACAATGGGATAAGATCATGTTTGAAAAATTAACTGCTTCTTATGATGTGCTTCCTGAGAATGATGAAACAGCAGAATTCATGGCTTGTGATGAGGTGGGTGGAAATGAGAAAGTAGGCTCCTCTGGATTGGAGAAGTCTGCGGTGGAAATTCAGTCCAATGATGAATAACTTATTGAGCTGGAATGTTAGGGGGTTGTCTTCTGAGATTAAGCAAAGGCATGTAAGAAGAATGATCCTGGATAATAAAGTGAAGTTATGTGGTCTTGTTGAAACCAGAGTGAAGTTTGAATCTGTCAATAATGTTTATAATAGGGTTATGAGTAGATGGAATTGGGTCTCTAATGGTGATCAGGTTTCTCCTTGGGTTAGAATAATGGTGGGTTGGGATCCTAACGTTTTTGATGTTTTCATGGTTTCCTCAGATAGTCAAGTCATTCACTGTTGGGTGTGCCCAATTGGTGGTGGGGAGAGATTCTTCTGTTCGTTTGTTTATGGTTTTACTAAGGTTCCTTTAAGAAGGAAATTACGGAATAACCTCAGAGTTTTTAGTTCTATGGTTGTTGATAATCCCTGGGCTGTTATAGGGGATTTTAATGCCATTTTAGATCCAAGTGAGAAGAATTTTCCTCTTAATGATTTTGTATATGGTATGAATGAGTTCAAAGAGTGTGTTGATGCTTGCTGTCTTTTGGATCTTTCTAAGTCTGGTTTACATTTCACATGGAATCAAAAACCAGGCTAAAGGGATGGGTTGTTAGAAAAATTGGATAGGGCTTTGGTTAATGTTAGTTTTCTGGAATTTTTCCCTTCTGCATGGGCTAATTTTTTGCCATTTTATATGTCTGACCACTCTCCTGTAGTGGTTTCATATGAAGGAAAGAATTCTAGGAAGGCTAAATCTTTTAAATTTTGGATTTATTTGGCTGATAAGCCAGATTTTATTCCTATTGTGAAAGATGGATGGAAAGTGGAAGTGGAGGGGTTTAAATTGTTTCAAGTGTCTAAGAAGATGAAGCTGTTGATGAAACCTTTGAGGAAATTAGTTTTTCTCAGGGTGATCTGCATAAGAAGGTTGCTAGTTTAGAAAAGGAATTGGGGAAAGTTCAAGTTGAATTGGATATAGATGGAGATAACTTGGAGCTTAGAGAAATGGAAGCTGTTTATATGCAAGCTGTTAAGCAGGCTGCTTTGGATGAAGAGAAGTTTCTTAAACAAAAATCTAGGGTTCACTGGCTTAATGTTGGGGACCAGAATACTAAGTATTTCTTTCATTCAGTCAAACAAAGGCAATCAATTAATAGGCTGTTGCAGATTTCTGATCTTAACGGGAATGTTTATCAGGATGAGAAGATTGGGGATGCCTTTGTTATGTATTTTGAAAATATTCTGGGTAGGAAGGAGGATGTGAGTCCTATTTTTTATCCTGATAACCTGTTTATTAAGAAGATTAATGAGAGAGATGCTGAGAATTTAATTAAGGGAGTTTCTAAAGAGGAAGTTAAAGAAGCTATGTTTCAGATTGATGACAATAAAGCCCCTGAGCCTGATGGGTTCTCAGCTAAATTCTTTAAAGCTGCTTGGGGGTGATTGGAAATGATGTGTGTGAGGCTGTTCAGGAGTTTTTTGAATCAGGAAAATTGCTGAAGGAATTAAATGCTACTTTAGTCTCTGATTCCTAAAGTTCAATCTCCTAGTTTGGTTAGTGAATTTAGGCCTATTGCATGTTGCAATGTTATTTACAAGTGTATTAGTAAAGTAATATGTAATAGGCTTAAAAATGTCTTGGGGCAGGTTGTGGGGATTTGTCAGAGTGCCTTTATTCCTGGCAGACTGATAAGTGATAATGTTTTGCTGTCTCAAGAGCTTATCAAGGCTTATGATTCTGTTGATCATGAGTTCTTGGAAAAGAGGGATACCTACAATTGCAATGAAGATTGATTTACAAAAGGCTTATGATTCTGTTGATCATGAGTTCTTGTGTCAATGTCTTGTTAACTTTGGGTTTCATAGGAAGTTTATAGGATGGATAATGGCTTGCTTATCTACTGTTACCTATTCTTTCAGTATTAATGGGGAGGTATGTGGTTTTTTCAAAGGAGAGAGAGGATTGAGGGAGGGGGACCCTATATCACCTTATTTTTCACATTGGTCATGGAAGTATTGAACTTAATGTTTATCAGAAAGATAAGTGAGAATGAGAATTTCAAATTTCATTGGAAGTGTGATAAAATGAAGTTAACTCATTTATGCTTTGCTGATGATCTATTTGTGTTTTGTGGGGCTGATGTGGGTTCTGTAAAGACTGTTAAAGATGTTCTTGATGAATTTGGAAGCTGTTCTGGGTTGAGACCTAATTTAGGTAAAAGTGAGATTGTGTTTGGAAATGTTGATAGGGAAATACAGAGGGAAATAATTAAAATAATCCCTTTTAAGGTTGGAAATTTTCCTCTGAAATATCTTGGGATTCCTCTAGCTTCTAAGAGGTTGTACCAAAGTGATTGTGAGGTTCTTTTAGGAAAGGTTAAGAAAAGAATAAAGGATTGGAAGAATAAATTCTTATCATATGCTGGCAGGTTACAGTTATTGAAGTCTGTGTTATCTTCTATCTCTGTATATTGGTCTTCTATGTTTATATTGCCAGTTAGTATTCATGATGATGTAGAAAGATTATGCAGGGGTTTTCTTTGGTGCCAAGGGGAGAGTGGGATGGGAGGATATATGTTTGGACAAAAGTCAAGGAGGTTTGGGAGTTGTTTCATTAAAAGATAGAAACATTGCTCTTATAATGAAGCATATTTGGAGTATTCTTGAAAATAGGGACTCCATTTGGGTTGAACGGATTAAAATTTATAAGCTTCATGGTAGGAGTTTATGGGAAATTGGTGGTACTAATTCTGATTCATGGGGATGGAAGAAGCTTCTTGAATGTAGGGATTTGTTTAAAAAAAGGTGTGTTACAAAAGTGGGAAATGGAAGGCTGATTAGCTTTTGGTTTGATAACTGGCATAGTAAAGGTCTTTTAGTTGAGCTGGTTGATAGAAGAAGGGACATTAGGGAAGCTGGGTTTGGTCTGAACATGAAAGTTGTTGACATGTTTGGGTCTGGTATTTGTAGATTGCTAGAGGAATGGAAGGTTAAATATTCATGGCTTTTTGTAGAAACTGAGAAATGGGCTGTTAAAAATAGAGATCCGTCTTCTGGTGGAAGACAAATGAAGGTGATGTTAGTCCTTTTTCTTCTAGAGTGGTCTACAATGATATTTGTAAGAGAAAAGAGTTGGTTAAGTGGCATAATTATGTTTGGTTTAGCCAAAGTATTCCTAGACATGCTTTTATAGTGTGGTTGGCTTTTAAGTATAAGCTTCCAACTCAGGATAAAATGGTAATTTGGAAGGGGAAGGAAGAGGTGAAGTGTGTTTTTTGTAATACATGCAAGGATAGTCATGACCATTTGTTTTTTAAATGTGAATATCCTTGTTCTGTAAGGAAGAGAATTAGTGTGCTAATTGGTTTTAAGAGTGATTTGTATGAGTGGAAGGATATTGTCAAAAGTGTGGAAGGTGCTAAGGTTTCTAATAATGTCTGGAGTATTATTCAGAGGATAGGTTTGGCTGCTATGGTGTACTATGTTTGGCAGGAAAGGAATTATAGGATCTTTAGTGATAAGCAGAGGTCCTCTAGTAGTCTATGTAAGTTGATACAGGAGACTATTAGGTTGAAGTTAATGGGGTTGAAATTCAAGTCATCAATCCAGGTTTCTTTAGCTAGTGCTATATGGAAGTTAAATGGGAATATTGAGGATGGTGACATTAATAATAATAATAATGAAGAAGGGGGATAATTCTGGTAGGATGGGCTGGAGGAGTGGGTGTGGAGATTGTTTTGATGGGTGGTGCTATGTTTCTATATGTTTAAAGTCTGATCCTGCTTTTGCATTTTAGTCTATGGGTGGGTTGGGGTTTATCATATGGGAACTAGCTGTAATATGGTGCACTTATAAGAGTTGGGTAGAGTTCTGGGGCTTTGGCCCTTCTTCTTTCATTCAAAATTTTTTGGTCTTTTTTGGTTTTTATTTTTATTTTTTAAAAGTTCTGTTGTATTCTGATCCTGTTGGATTTGGATACAATTCTGCTTTGATGGACATGGGAATAGGTTTGTTGTGGCTTGGAGTAAGCATTAACCTTGGAGTGTTATGGTTGGAACTGATCAGTGCTTTTAGGTTCTCTGTGCCTGTTTTGTTTTTGTTTCTTTATAGATCAGGGCACTGGTCAGGAACCCTATTTTCATTGTTGAGCCTTTTTTCTTTTCTGGTCAGTGTCTGGTCTTGTTTATAGAATGCTGTCTATGGAAGGGATGAGAATCATCAATTGGGACTTATTTGGAGAAGGATGTACTAAAAAGCTTTGGGTAGTATTCTGGAATTTGATTCCTTCTGATTTTTCTCAAAATTGTTTGATTTATTTTATTTCTTTAAAACTTCTGTTGAATTCTGATCTTTGTATTGGATCTGAGTTCAATTGTGCTTTTCTGGAAGGAGTTTTAGGATTAAGGCTTGGAGTAAGCCAGAACCATGGAGTGATATGGTTGGAACTGGCCAGTGCTTATAGGACAATTTTCTCCTCCCCAAATTTTACATTTTCTAGAACATGGAACTGGTTAGGAACCCTTGTGTATTTGTTGAGCCCGGTCTTTCTTTGTTTAGAGTTTGATCTTGTTAATAGACATTTGTCTATGGGAGGGATGGGATTTATAATATGGGAACTTGCAGTAATAAGGTGCAGAAAATACGTATGGGTAGAGATCTGGCTGAATAAGCCTTCTGTTTTGTTTCAAAGTTTATTAAAAGTTTTTTATACAATAAAAAGCCTGTTGGATTTTTATTCACTCTTTGTGGATGGATCTAATTCTGCGTTATTGGATTGGTGGTTAGGAATTTTGAAGCTTGGAGTAAGCTTAACTTTGGGAGATATAAGGATGGAACTGACCAGTGAGTTTAGGACATTAATCTCCACCCTATATTTTGTATTTTGTAGTACCAATCACTGGCCAGAAACCCTATGGTCATTGTGGCCTTTGTTGAGCCTTATTCTGTTGAGTTTTAAGTCTATTAAGAGTCTAAGGCACTTGCCTAGGGGAGGGATGGGGTATTCTACTTGGGAATTTGCAGTAATAAGGTGTACAAAATACGTTTGTGTAGTGATCTGGCTGAATAAGCCTTCTGTTTTATTTCAAATTCTATATTTTATTTTTTATGTTTAAAAGATCTGCTGGGTCCCTTTTGACATTATGAAGATGGATTCAGTTCTGTGGTTTTTGATTGGTGGATAGGTATGCAACTTGGAGTAAGCTTTACCCTTGGAGAGATAAGGCTGGACCCTATCCTTGTGATTAGGACATTTTTCTCCACCCCTAAATTTTTATATTTTCTAGATCTTAACAAGGATGGGAAACCCTTTCATCATCATTTGGTTTTGTTCATTGGCCTTTTCTTGTTTTTAGTTCTAGGATATTTTGGGGTCTCTTTTTGGGATGGGTTGGTTTGTTTCAAGCTGGGATGGATTGTATGGAAGAGGCTGACTGGGGTTATCCAAAGTTGTGCTGATATAATCTTGAAAGAGGGGATTGGGTATGTTAGATTTTATGTCCTTTGTGATAGTTATTTCCAGCATGAAGACAATAGTGCTGGGAATAGTGAGGATAGTTTTGGTTATGATAGTATCTTTCAGGTCAGAGGTAATTATGTTGTTTTGAGGTTGTGGGTCATCAGTTATAATGAGTCTGTCCTGTTATGTATTTGTATTGGCAGTAGAGATTATGAATGGGTTATATGTAATGGGGTTGGGATCTTAAGTGTCAAATGTATTCTTAAAGGTTTTAGTATACAAGAGTGTGGGAATTGGTTTGAAGTTCAAGATTGCTGCTGGTTTGTATATGATGTTGCTGGAAAGAATGTTGGTCAATATAAGGAAGTTGCTAATGTTGAAGGCTTCGGAATTCCTAAGAAGATTAACAAGAAAGATGAGTGTATGGTGGGTCAGATTGATTATGGAAGGGCTATTTGGAAGCTGCTTGGGCAAAGGTTAAAGGGCTGCTACCGAAGACTTTTTGAAGGGTTCTTGTGTAGTGGGCTAGTTTGTATGTGATATGGGACATGTATTGGGCTGGGATTTAATTGTCTAGAGGATTGGATTATGGTTTGTGAGTATGGGTAATGGACTGAGATAGTAATTCTGTTCGTATAGGTTAGTTTGTGGGGTGTATTTGTGTGGGGCCTTGATCTAGTTTTGGTTAGTTATATTTTGTAAAGATCTTGGCCGTTTGTTTGTAAATATTTTCTATTAGTAATAAAATTTGTGGGTTGTATTTGTGTGGGGCATTGCCTCCTGTAAAAAAAAAAGGATACGAAGCTGACCAGACGGTAATCGGACTCACAATGCGAGACTTGAGTAGAGATTCATACACACGAAAAGACTCCACTTTAAAAGACCGTAACTATCGGTACTTTTGGTGTTTCAGGGACCCGAATGGAGGAACGGGAAGGCCAAAAGGTATCTGATCATGCTACACACTCAGGTAAAGGATACGAAGCTGATCGGTGGGTAATCGGACTCACAATGCAAGAATCACGTAGATATTCGTACACAGGAAAAGACACCAGTTTAAAAGACCGTAACTATCGGTACTTTTGGAGTTTCAGGGACCCGAATCGAGGAAAGGGAAGGCCATAAGGTATCTGGTCATGCTATAGACTCAGGTAAAGGATACAAAGCTGACCGGACGGAAATCGGACTCACAATGCGAGAATTACGTAGAGATTCATACACACGAAAAGACTCCAGTTTAAAAGACCGAAACTATCGGTACTTTTGGAGTTTCAGGGACCCGAATTGAGGAACGGGAAGGCCCTAAGGTATCTGGTCATGCTACAGACTCAGGTAAAGGATACGAAGCTGACCGGACGATAATCAGACTCACAATGCGAGAATTACGTAAAGATTCATACACACGAAAAGACTCCAGTTTAAAAGACCGTAACTATCAGCACTTTTGGAGTTTCAGGGACGCGAAAGGAGGAACAGGAAGGCCATAAGGTATGTGATCATGCTACAGACTAAAATAAAGGATACAAAGATGAACGGTGGGTAATCGGACTCACAATGCGAGAATGACGTAGAGATTCGTACACAGGAAAAGACAATAGTTTAAAAGACCGTAACTATCGGTACTTTTGGAGTTTCAGGGACCCGAATGGAGGAACGGGAGGGCCATAAGGTATCTGGTCATGCTACAGACTCAGGTAAAGGATATGAAGCTGACCGCACTACAATCGGACTCACAATGCTAGAATTACGTAGAGATTCATACACACGAACAGACTCCAGTTTAAAACACCGTAACTATCGGTACTTTTGGAGTTTCAGGGACTCGAAAAGAGGAACAGGAAGGCCATAAGGTATGTGATCATGCTACAGACTCAAATAAAGGATACAAAGATGACCGGTGGGTAATCGGACTTACAATGCGAGAATGACGTAGAGATTCGTACACAGGAAAAGACAATAGTTTAAAAGACCGTAACTATCGGTACCTTTGGAGTATCAGGGACCCGAGTGGAGGAACGGGAAGGCTATAAGGTATCTGATTATGCTATAGACTCAGGTAAAGGATACGAAGCTGACTGGACGGTAATCGGACTCACAATGCAAGAATTACGTACAGATTCATACACACGAAAACACACCAGTTTATAAGATCGTAACTATTGGTACTTTTGGAGTGTCAGGGACCCGAATGGAGGAGAGGGAAGACCATAAGGTATCTGATCATGCTACAGACTCAGAGAAAGGATACGAAGCCGACTGGTGGGTAATCAGACTCACAATGCGAGAATTACGCAGAGATTCTTACGCAGGAAAAGACAATAGTTTAAAAGACCGTAACTATCGGTACCTTTGGAGTTTCAGGGATCCGAATGGTGGAACGGGAAGGCCAAAAGGTATCTGGTCATGCTACAGACTTAGGTAAAGGATACGAAGGTGACTGGACGGTAATCGGACTCACAATGCGAGAATTACGTACAGATTCATACACACGAAAAGACTCCAGTTTAAAAGATCGTAACTATTGGTACTTTTGGAGTGTCAGGGACCCGAATGGAGGAGAGGGAATACCATAAGGTATCTGATCATGCTACAGACTCAGATAAAGGATACGAAGCTGACCGGATGGTAATCGGACTCAAAATGCGAGAAGTACGTAGATATTCATACACAGGAAAAGACTCCAGTTTAAAAGACCGTAACCATCGGTACTTTCGGAGCTTCAGGGACCCGAATGGAGGAATGGGAAGGCCATAAGGTCTACAGACTCAGGTAAAGGATACGAAGCTGACCGGACGGTAATCGGACTCACAATGCGAGACTTAAATAGAGATTCATACACACGAAAATACTCCCGTTTAAAAGATTGTAACTCTCGGTACTTTTGGAGTTTCAGGGACCCGAATGGAGGAACGGGAAGGCCAAAAAGTATCTAATCATGCTACACACTCAGGTAAAGGATATGAAGCTGACTGGTGGTTAATCAGACTCACAATGCAAGAATTACGCAGATATTCGTACACAGGAAAAGACACCAGTGTAAAAGACCGTAACTATCGGTACTTTTAGAGTTTCAGGGACCCGAATGGAGGAGAGGGAAGGCTATAAGGTTTCTTGTCATGCTATAGACTCAGGTAAAGGATACGAAGCTGACCGGTGGGTTATCAGACTCACAATTCGAGAATTACGTAGAGATTCTTACGCAGGAAAAGTCTCCAGTTTAAAACCCCCGTAACTATTGGTACTTTTGCAGTTTCACGGATCCGAATGGAGGTACGGGAAGGCCATAAGGTATCTAATCATGTTACAAACTCAGGTAAAGGATACAAAGCCGACCGGTGGGTAATCGGGATCACAATGCAAGAATTACATAGATATTCGTACACAGAAAAAGACACCATTTTAAAAGACCGGAACTATCGGTACTTTTGGAGTTTCAGGGACCCGAATGGAGGAGAGGGAAGGCCATAAGGTTTCTAGTCATGCTACAGACTCAGGTAAAGGATACGAAGCTGGCAGGTGGGTAATCAGACTCACAATCTGAGAAATACGTAGCGTTTCTTATGCAGGAAAAGGCTCCAGTTTTAAATCTCGTAACTATCAGTACTTTTGCAGTTTCATGGACCCGAATGCAGGTACGGGAAGGCCATAAGGTACCTAATCATACTACAATCTCAGTTAAAGGATACGAAGCCGACCGGTGGGTAATCGGACTCACAATGCAAGAATTATGTAGAGATTCACACACACGAAAAGACTCTAGTTTAAATTACCGTAACTATTTGTACTTTTAGAGTTTCAGGGACCCGAAGGGGGGAGAAGGAAGGCCATAAGGTATCTGATCAAGCTACAGACTCATATAAAGGATACGAAGCTGACGGGACGGTAATCGGACTCACAATGCGAGACTTACGTAGAGATTCATACACACGAAAAGACTCCAGTTTAAAAGACCTTAACTATCGGTACTTTTGGAGTTTCGGGGACCCGAATGGAGGAACGGGAAGGCCATAAGGTATCTGGTCATGCTACAGACTTAGGTAAAGGATACGAAGCTGACAGGACGGTAATCGGACTCACAATACGAGACTTACGTAGAGATTCATACACACGAAAAGACTCCAGTTTAAAAGACCGTAACTATCGGTACTTTTGGAGTTTCAGGGACCCGAATGGAGGAACGGGAAGGCCAAAAAGTATTTGATCATGCTACATACTCAAATAAATGATACGAAGGTGACCGACGGGTAATCGGACTTACAATGCGAGAATTACGTAGAGATTCGAACACATGAAAAGTCTCCAGTTTAAAAGACCGTAACTATCGGTACTTTTGGAGTTTCAGGGACCCGAAAGGAGGAACAGGAAGGCCATAAGGTATGTGATCATGCTACAGACTCAAATAAAGGATACGAAGATAAAGAATACGAAGTAGACGAAGCTAGGGTTTTCTTTTTTCTCTCACTTTTTGGCGAATTTGGCGATTACTGTTTCATCTTCCTAGTTTTTCCTTTCCCGCCTACTTTTCACCCTTAATTATTCGTTTATTCTCTGTGTTAACTGTTCCGATTACTTTGTAGTAATCGGAATCTTCTCAGTTCACATTTATGGAGTCATTTACTAGGGTTCCGGTTCCAGACCCGCCGCCTGAGGTTGTTATGGATCCTGTTAAGGTGTATTCTGAGGTGAAGGGAGATTGTAAGGTTACTGAAGTGGTGTTTATTGAAGCAGGTAAGCATGATTATGATGCTGATGTTACTGATGCGGAGGAAGTTTCTGAATCTGCTGTTAATTTGGGAGATTCTAAGGTAACTCTGAATCGTATTTTCTGTGGTAGGACTGATTCAGTTGTGTTGAGTGAGGACATTGTAGGGTTTATGAGGGTTATGTTTGGGGAAAATTGGAAGGTTAGGTTGATTAATGAACAGTTGGAGTTAATTAAGTTAGCTGGAATTGGTGAAGCTGACCTAGTTAATTCACTGGTTGATGTTGAAATTAGTGGTAAGGGTTTGAGTTTTGATGATAGGTTTAAAGGTTAGTATGGTCGGATACTGGGTATTTTAGCTAATTTTCTGGGTAAGAGGGTATATGGGGAGTATGTTAAGGGGAAAACCATTGGTAAGGATGGTAAGGTTGGAAAGGAGAGTAGGGGTGTGAAGTTTCCTCAGTTGGATGCTGATATAATGGTGTTTGATAGAGGCCAGGAAGCTAAGTTTGTGTTTCTGGAAAAGAGGAAGAAGAGGTCTATTATGAATGAGGAGATGGTTGTTAAATCTACTAAAGCTATGTGGGATAATAATAGCTATGTTAGAGTGAGGAAGGAGAGTGGTTTGGTGAATCCTGAAGAGGTACTTCTTGATGCTATAACTCCTCAGGAGTTGGCTACTGTGTTGGATGAGTCTAAGCATGGGAATGATCATGCTAGATTGATTGTGGGGAAGAAGAGTAGAGGATCTAATTTGGGGAAGGAGGATTTTAAGTTGAAGGTATCAGTGAACTCTAATAAACCTGAGTTCAGTCCTGGGAATGGTGGAGGTATAGCTGTTGATGAAGAAGGGGTTATTTTACAGGGTGGTAAATGTGATCTGGTATTAAAAGAGGCTGCTAAAACTAAAGCTAAGAAGAAACTTGCTGAAAAGAAAAATGAGGATCCTATGGAGAAAGGGGATATGGAAGTGGAGAAGGATAATAGTGAAAAGAAAGAAGAGGTGAAGTTGAGGCTTCCATGGAGGGGTGCTCTGAAAAGCCCTTCTATGAAGAAGCTTATTAAGGATAAGTCTGATGCAATGGGGTCTTATAAAGATACAAAGGAGGACTTGTCTTATATTGGTTATTTGAAGCCATTGCCAAAGTCCATTATGGGTACTGTTGATGTTAATGAGAATGTGGTTTTTACAGCCTCTAAGGATGGGAATAAGGGTGCTGGGCAGGCTCAAAGGGAGGTATCATTTGCTGATATAACCAAAGAAAAGTCCAATGAGGTCCTTGACAAATATGAGACAAATATGACGTTTCCAACCCTATACTCAATCTACTCAAAATTACCAACCCTTACATACATGAAACTCTCTCTCAACCCGAGCATGAGTACCCATATGTACAGCACATTCTCAATCTACTTAATCATGACAATCTACTTACCGTATTTGATACCAACGAGCAACGTATCAATTAAACTACACGCACTTGTATCATTCCGTACTATGATCGTATTACAAAACTAACATTAGTATTACATGCTACACCCTTACACGAGGTCCAACAATATTAATTAATGCGTTAAACGCTATTACGAGTCGCGTACGTAAGCGAAATATCAACATACGATAGAATAACTAAAAAAAATATAAATCTCCAGGTCCCACCGTAACTTACGGTGGCCACCGTAAGTTACGGTGGACCACAAGAAACCCAACGGTGGTTCCTTCCTGCCTTACAGTGGGGAAATTGTTGCAGGGGCCACCGTAAGGGACGGTGCCACCATACCTTACGGTGGACTCTGCACATTCCTCATTTTGTTCCTCCTTTCCATCCCTTCTTGACCCACCCACGCTGATCCATTCGAAGCCATGTTTATTCCATTATAAACTCCGATTCAAGCCTTAACCTCGTTATCTACGTTCCATCATCTCACGGTCCTCATACTACTTACAAACACATATACATGTTAAGATTCATTATCCTAAGTGGAATAAGAACCACTTACCTTATGTCCTGCATGTTGATGCTTGCTACTTGCCTCCACTTGACCCATTAGCCACTCATGCCTGAGCCCATGTTGCCTACGCATTCATGTTATCATTCACACCATTCCGTTAGCATACACAACTATGCATACTATCAATCATATTACATTTACTTGTTCCCATGACTTTCATCGGTCAATTACTAGTATGCATATTACATAATTAACTACCACATTGTTTATCCATTAAGCAATTCAACGTATCATCATGTATGACACCTAGATAATCTAACATATATCACATGATTTCCTTAATCCCACAATCATGTTAGGAAGCATAACCATGTTAGTCATACATTGTTGACTTTTCAGAAAGTCAATTTCCAACTATACAAACTTCCTACTTAAAACGTATGTCCATATTGATGATTAGATCATATGAAACACACCATAAACATCACATTCCTATATCATTAACATGCAAGATTATTCATCATTCCAATCATAGTATTTAAGCATTAGTGTACGCATTACTAATGCATACTTCCTACCATATCATACAATCAACGAAGTCCCCACATGATTACCCTTTAAGACGAAATCCTTATGTTAACCTACTATCAATTGCACCAGTTATCACATTACTCTCATACTTGTCGAGTTTTGCATACAAATTCACATATTATAGGACACCTCTAACCATAAGAGCACTTATGTGCATACACATATATACCTACATACAATCCATTCTAATTCACACATGGTTTCCATCAAACACATCCTTTATGTTAATTACTAACAATCATCATATTCCATTCATATTCATCAATTACTTGCATGCAAGTTCATCTAGACATTTCATCGAACAATTGGTGTGCATACAACATTCTAAGCTCAATGTACAAGTATTTTATGCCTACTTTCATAACTCATAACACCAATCATCGTGTTATTTACCTACATTACATACCCTTCTTTCAATAGATATCAACATAGCAAAACACAAATTCTTTCAATCTATTTATCAAATTTGTTCAAGAATGATCATGGGTAAAAACCCCCATTTTCCTTGAACATGAACCCTAAATCAAAATGCCACTAGAGATTACCAAAATCATTAATGACACTAGATTAGTGCATCAAAACATGAATTTAACCATCTAATGCTTACAATTTACCCAATTTAGGGTTGGTTCATCAAATCCCACCAAAAGCTTCAACCAAGAAGTTTCATAATAGAGAATGGATACTTACTTGGTGCTTAGAAGGTGATGAACACTTCTCAATTCTCAGATCCTACATGCAATCTCCCTTTCCCTTGTTCATTTGGTGGTAGAGAGCACCCACAAATACACAAACACACACACATTCTCCTGAAGTGTGTGTGTGTGTCGTATAATATATCCCACCAAAAGTGGGTTGTGTTTTAGTTTTGGTTCTTCACAATTTCAACCCTTCATGTTTGATACCCATCCAACTTTGACTAAAACCTTATTATATTTCCTTTTACTTGTATACCTACTAAATTAGATACTTAGTTATTTCACCCCATGCCATAACACACTAAAACATGCTACTAAAGTTAAAATTCGGGTTTTGGGGCGTTACAATCGGACTCACAATGCGAGAATTATTTAGATATTCGTACACAGGAAAAGATTCCAGTTTAAAAGACCGTAACTATCGGTACCTTTGGACTTTCACGGACCCGAATGGAGGAACGGGAAAGCCAATAGGTATCTGATCATGCTACACACTCAGGTAAAGGATACGAAGTTGACATGACGGTAATCGGACTCACAATGCGAGAATTGCGTACAGATTCATACACATGAAAAGACTCCAGTTTGAAATACCGTAACTATTGGTACTTTTGGAGTTTCCGTGACCCGAATGGTGGAGAGGGAAGGCCATAAGGTATCTGATTACGATACAGACTCAGATAAAGCATCCGAAGCTGACCGGTGGGTAATCGGACTCACAATGCGAGAATGACGTAGAGATTCGTACACAGGAAAAGACTCTAGTTTTAAAGAGCGTAACTATCGGTACTCTTGGAGTTTCAAGGACCCGAATAGAGGAACAAGAAGGCTATAAGGTATCTAATCATGCTACAAACTCAGATTAAGGATACAATGCTGACCAGTGGGGAATAGGACTCACAATACAAGAATGACGTATAGATTCGTACACAGGAAAAGACTCCAGTTTAAAAGACCGTAACTATCGGTACTTTTGGAGTTTCAGGGACCCGAATGGAGGAATGGGAAGGCCAAAAGGTATTTGATCAAGCTGCACACTCAGGTAAAGGATACGAAGCTGACCGATGGGTAATCGGACTCACAATGCGAGAATTATTTAGATATTTGTACACAGGAAAAGATTCCAGTTTAAAAGAACGTAACTATCGGTACCTTTGGACTTTCAGGGACCCAAATGGAGGAACGAGAAAGCCATAAAGTATCTGATTATGCTACACACTCTGGTAATACGAAGCTGACATAACGGTAATCGGACTCAAATTGCGAGAATTACGTACAGATTCATACACAGGAAAAGACTCCATTTTAAAAAACCGTAACTATCGGTACTTTTGGAGTTTCATGGACCCGAATGGAGGAGAGGGAAGGCCATACGGTATCTGATTACCCTATAGACTCAGATAAAGAATCCGAAGCTGACCGGTGGGTAATCGGACTCACAATGCGTGAATGACATAGAGATTCGTACACAGGAAATGACTCCAGTTTAAAAGACCGTAACTATCGGTACTTTTGGAGTTTCAAGGAACCGAATGGAGGAATGGGAAGGCTATAGGGTATCTGATAATGCTACAGACTCAGATAAAGGATACGAAGCTGACCAGACGGTAATCGGACTCACAATACGAGAATTAAGTAGAGATTCATACACAGGAAAAGACTCTAGTTTAAAAGACCGTAACTATCGGTACCTTTGGAGTTTCAGGGACCCGAATAGAGGAACGGGAAGGCTATAAGGGTCTGATCATGCTACAGACTCAGATAAAGGATACGAAGCTGACCGTTTGGGAATAGGACTCACAATGCGAGAATGACGTAGAGATTCGTACACAAGAAAAGACTCCAGTTTAAAAGACCGTAACTATCGGTACTTTTGGAGTTTCAGGGACCCGAATGGAGGAATGGGAAGGCCAAAAGGTATCTGATCATGCTACACACTCAGGTAAAGTATAAGAAGCTGATCGGTGGGTAATCGGACTCACAATGCGAGAATTAATTAGATATTCGTACACAGGAAAAGATTCCAGTTTAAAAGACCGTAACTATCGGTACCTTTGGACTTTCAGGGACCCGAATGGAGGAACGGGAAAGCCAATAGGTATCTGATCATGCTACACACTCAGGTAAAGGATACGAAGTTGACATGACGGTAATCGGACTCACAATGCGAGAATTACGTACAGATTCATACACAGGAAAAGACTCCAGTTTAAAAGACCGTAACTATCGGTACTTTTGGAGTTTCCGAGACCCGAATGGAGGAGAGGGAAGGCCATAAGGTATCCGATTACGCTACAGACTCAGATAAAGCATCCGAAGCTGACCGGTGGGTAATCGGACTCACAATGAGAGAATGACGTAGAGATTCGTACACAGGAAAAGACTCCAGTTTAAAAGACCGTAACTATTGGTACTTTTGGAGTTTCAGGGACCCGAATGGAGGAGAGGGAAGGCCATATGGTATCTGATTACGCTACAGACTCAGATAAAGGATCCATAGTTGACCGGTGGGTAATAAGACTCAAAATGCGAGAATGACGTAGAGATTCGTATATAGGAAAAGGCTCCAGTTATAAAGAGCGTAACTATCGGTACTCTTGGAGTTTCAAGGACCCGAATAGAGGAACGGGAAGGCTATAAGGTATCTAATCATGCTACAGACTCAGATTAAGGATACGAAGCTGACCAGTGGGGAATAGGACTTACAATGCGAGAATGACGTATAGATTCATACACAGGAAAAGACTCCAGTTTAAAAGACCGTAACTATCGGTACTTTTGTAGTTTCAGGGACCCGAATGGAGGAAAGGGAAGGCCAAAAGGTATCTGATCATGCTACACACTCAGGTAAAGGATACGAAGTTGACATGACGGTAATCGGATTCATAATGCGAGAATTACGTACAGATTCATAACATGAAAAGACTCCAGTTTAAAAGACCGTAACTGTCGGTACTTTTGGAGTTTCCATGACCCGAATGGAGGAAAGGGAAGGCCATAAGGTATCTGATTACGCTACAGACTCAGATAGAGCATCCGAAGCTGACCAGTGGGTAATCGGACTCACAATGCGAGAATGACGTAGAGATTCGTACACAGGAAAAGACTCCAGTTTAAAAGACCGTAACTATTGGTACTTTTGGAGTTTCAGGGACCCGAATGGAGGAGAGGGAAGGCCATAGGGTATCTTATTACGCTACAGACTCAGATAAAGGATCCGAAGCTGACCGGTGGATAATCAGACTCATAATGCGAGAATGACGTAGAGATTCGTACACAGGAAAAGACTCCAGTTTTAAAGAGCGTAACTATCGGTACTCTTGGAGTTTCAAGGACCCGAATAGAGTAACGGGAAGGCTATAAGGTATCTAATCATGCTACAGACTCAGAATAAGGATAGGAAGCTGACCAGTGGGGAATGGGACTCACAATGCGAGAATGACGTATAGATTCGTACACTGGAAAAGACTCCAGTTTAAAAGACCGTAACTATCGGTACTTTTGGAGTTTCAGGGACCCGAATGGAGGAATGGGAAGGCCAAAAGGTATCTGATCATGCTACACACTCAGGTAAAGGATACGAAGCTGACCGGTGGGTAATCGGACTCACAATGCAAGAATTATTTAGATATTCGTACGCAGGAAAAGATTCCAGTTTAAAAGACCGTAACTATCGGTACCTTTGGACTTTCAGGGACCCGAATGGAGGAACGGGAAAGCCATAAGGTATCTGATCATGCTAGACACTCTGGTAAAGGATACGAAGCTGACATGACGGTAATCGGACTCAAATTGCGAGAATTACGTACAGATTCATACACAGGAAAAGACTCCATTTTAAAAAACCATAACTATCGGTACTTTTGGAGTTTCAGGGACCCGAATGGAGGAGAGGGAAGGCCATAAGGTATCTGATTACCCTATAGACTCAGATAAAGAATACGAAGCTGACCGGTGGGTAATCGGACTCACAATGCGTGAATGACGTAGAGATTCGTACACAGGAAATGACTCCAGTTTAAAAGACCGTAACTATCGGTACTTTTGGAGTTTCAAGGAACCGAATGGAGGAATGGGAAGGCTATAATGTATCTGATAATGCTACAGACTCAGATAAAGGATACGAAGCTGACCAGACGGTAATCGGACTCACAATACGAGTATGACGTAGAGATTCGTACACAGGAAAAGACTCCAGTTTAAAAGACCGTAACTATTGGTACTTTTGGAGTTTCAGGGACCCGAATGGAGTAGAGGGAAGGCCATATGGTATCTGATTACGCTACAGACTCAGATAAAGGATCTGAAGCTGACCGGTGGATAATCAGATTCACAATGCGAGAATGACGTAGAGATTCGTACACAGGAAAAGACTCCCGTTTTAAAGAGCGTAACTATCGGTACTCTTGGAGTTTCAAGGACCCGGATAGAGGAACAGGAAGGATATAAGGTATCTAATCATGCTACAGACTCATATTATGGATACGAAGCTGACCAGTGGGGATTAGGACTCACAATACGAGAATGACGTATAGATTAGTACACAGGAAAAGACTCTAGTTTAAAGGACCGTAACTATCGGTACTTTTGGAGTTTCAGGGACCCGAATGGAGGAATGGGAAGGCCAAAAGGTATCTGATCATGCTACACACTCAGGTAAATGTCACACCACGCCAACGGTGGAAACACGTGGCGTAACGCTCGAAAAGTATATCAAAGTCGAGATTAACACAAACAATAATTATTTAGAAAAGATCATATTATTAAGACATCGTAAGATGTTTCCGTTGTTCCAAACGTACACATCCATACAAGTTTAGTTTAAACAAAAGGGTTTTTCGATTATATTCCGAACCTACGGAAAATAAAAGTAAAACCCCCAAAAGACCGACGTCCCCGTTTCCCCCGCACTAGCCATTCCTTTCAACAGCCTAATTGCCTGAAAGATATGTTTTAAAGACACGTCAATATATACATATTGGTGAGTTCACAGGTTTTAATTTCACATAGCAAAACATTGCAATACCGGCATGTAACGGAAATATAATATAAGTAGTGTCATATATGTGGAGTAGCTAGCTCCTACATGACGATGGCGACTCCCTCCCGGGCCCATAACCAAACCAAGACTATACAACAGATTGCCCCGCGAGTTGCTTCTTGGACAACAACTCAGTTTAGAATACATGCACCTCTTGTCTTTACCGGGTTGACGCTATCAACCAGAGGTGGGCCTTTTCAGGCACCGATAGTACTACCCAGATATCCCTTTGGTTTCATTTCCCTGAATTAATGGTTACGGTAAACAGCGAGGTCTTACCCCCATCGTGCTAAATATTATATTCCACATATTACAGCAATTTAACAAAACATATCTTTCCCCCAAAAACGTAAAAACAGTTTAAAATGGGGCCGTGAAAACTCACCTCAACTCAGCGTGCACAAATACCAGAGAATAGCAGATATCCAAGGTCAAATACCTACAGGCGTTCTTAGACGTATAAGTCACTAAGCCTATCATGTGTGTTTTACCGGCAAGTTGTACACCCAACTCCCAACAACACAATTGTTATACAATTCCCCATTTAAAACATGTGTCTAGGTTCGTTGGTGATGGATTACCCCCGTTATAAGTTTCACTTAACTTATGTTTAATAAACATATCAACATTATCCTTGAAGTTAGTTAGGTTTGTCGCCGCGAACTAAGATCATTTCCCGATTTTATCACATCATGATCTTATTATTTAATATATGTGTTTTCAATATATTTACTAACTCGGATAAACTTATCTCCGACTCGACTCACTTTACCGCATAATTACTTTCCCATTAAGTAATTATACTAGGATCTTGTCGATCGAGATTTCATTTTCCAACACTCGCCTCGACTCACTTTACCGTATATTTATTTTCCCATTAAATAAATATACTAGGATCTTGTCGATTTGATATTCCCTCGACTCGACTCACTGTTCCATATATTTATTTTCCCATTCAAATAAATATACTAAGATCTTGTCGATTCGACTTTCCGTTTTATAACTTTCGACTCGACTCACTGTTCCATATATTTATTTTCCCATTCAAATAAATATACTAAGATCTTGTCGATTCGACTTTTCGTTTTATAACTTTCGACTCGACTCACTGTTCCATATATTTATTTTCCCATTCAAATAAATATACTAAGATCTTGTCGATTCGACCTTTCGTTTTATAACTTTCGACTCGACTCACTGTTCCATATATTTATTTTCCCATTCAAATAAATATACTAAGATCTTGTCGATTCGACTTTTCGTTTTATAACTTTCGACTGTTCCATATATTTATTTTCCCATTCAAATAAATATACTAAGATCTTGTCGATTCGACCTTTCGTTTTATAACTTTCGACTCGACTGACTGTTCCATATATTTATTTTCCCATTCAAATAAATATACTGAGGTCTTGTCGATTCGATTTTATATTTTAACTTGTTAAGTTCTCGGACTTAACTTAATTTTACGTGCGCAATCTTTAAAGATCACTTTACAATTAAGTTCTCCCGCGAATACGTTCCAACACTTAGGAAAGTGTTATATATACTTTTCACCCATGATAGTTCATATATTTTATCTCATAAAATATATATTTCCTTGACGTAATACATATATTCGTGTCTCGTACGATATATATTTTCTCGTCCGTTTTACATCTTGTCCGATAACTTGTTGTGTTAAAACATATTCATGTCCGAACGTTCAACTTATATATTTTCGCTCCACGAATAATATAAGTTACGTATATATATATTTTGTAGAAATAAATACTTCACGTCGAATATTATTTTCCTACTTCCGAAAATATATATGTATTTAGTTATTCATATCAAATTTCCGACGATATGATTTACTCGAAATTAATCACTATTAATTTCACCATATTTTTACTTGGAAATTTATAAAATAACTTTTGTATTTCCAAAATCAAGACTTAGTTGTTTTAACCCCAAAATGCTCCAACATTTTTATATTCCCATAAATATAAAAATGTTCATTTTTATAAAACTTTACTAAGTCTTTAAAATTACCAATTTTGGTAATAAAAGCCCCAGTTTTTATTTTTCCAAAACCTTTGGTAACTTGTATTTTTATAAAATCCTAATTTTATAAAAATAACATTTAACACAAAAACACCGTATTTTTGTAAGTCTTGGAAATATTTTCAATAATCAACCATTGACTATCCAAGTTTACATTTTCAACACCAAACTTTTAAATGTCACATTTCTGGACTTAACTTTCTAAAATGACACTTTTCACCCTTTAACTTTTAAAGCTTCCAAATAACACCCAAAACTTTCAAAAGTTACATTTTTATCCTTGAACTTCCAAAAGTGACAATTTCTTGCAAAACTAGTAATCTGGATTAAATCAACTTTGTCATGGAAGGTTATTATTATGTTCTAACTTTGTCCAAAGTCCATAATAACTTACTTAAGGATAATAATAGGTGTAATTTGGGTATTAAGTCCAATTTGCCCAAAATGTTAACATTATGTTTGTTTCTTATGTTATGTAAACTTTATATTTCAACATTTCTCACAAGATCAACATGATATTAAGCTTTAGATAATCATTTTAAGATGATCAACATCACTTTCAAGTGTATTCAAGTTACCATAACAATCTATGCTTTGATCAACATTTTAAACATGATTATGTTACTTTTATAAACTCAAAACATCATCATCCATCATCATCAAACCCACGACCCATGTATTATTTTTAGAACATCCATTTTGTTAAAAGAAAACAATTATATCTTTTGTTTAAAACCATGTTCCAAAACCTATGTACAACTTGCTTTAAAAACATAAAAATATAAACTTTCAAGAACAAAAGCAAGATCGAGGGACTTACTACTAGCACAAGGCTAGGGAAGATTCGTAAAAGCACATGATTTTGGATGGGGTTTAGAGTGTGTTCTTCCAAAAGGTTAAGCTCCAAGCTTGAAACACACTAAAACGGGTTTGGTTTATGGATGATATGAAGATGATTTTGGATGTTGCAAACTTAAAATTGATGTGTATGTGAGCTTGCAAACTCACGGCTCCCACAAGAATAAAAGAAGAAGTTTTTTTTTTGGTGTGCAAGACCAAATGAAAGTCCATATGTAACATTTATATTCCAAAAAAAAATCTCTTCTTTTTAGTACATGATATCTTAGAAAAATCTTACTAACCATGCTTCCAATCTATCCATATCTTTCTACTTTATACACCCAATATTGGATCACGATGGTGGGATTTTGGCTGGATTTTGTGGGATTTAGTGGGTCCCACTTCAAAAATATCTACTAACTAAGTAGTTACAATTGGATGTTATCGTCGGGGCTTCATTCGGGTTTTAATCGGATTTTAATTACACGTTATCTAGACATTATAATAGCCTCAAATAACCCTTAAACATAGCCTAGTTTAAGTGTTGGTTGGATGGTTAGGCTCTGGTTGGGTGAAATTATTAGTTATACGCGTACCGGTGTGGTACGCGCACTTTATTCGTTACCGGGAGATTTGTATGTAAAGTTTTCATTTATGGTTTCGGAGTTCCAAAACACATTATATTTCATGAAAATACCCTTTATTTTATATCCTGGGTGTCCGGGATCCTTTTCGTTTATTTAGTTTTTACCGGGTAATCACCAACGTCCGTTCCAACACAAGTTAATTTGCACGCGATTTCGCCATGCTTCAAATTAAACACATGCATTCCTATGCATCTTATGGGGAATTTGCTATTCTCTAAGGCTAAATTAATCCAATTAATTTAAATACGCACTTAAACCGTTAATTACATATACTAATTACGTACGGAATCACATCGATTTTTGCCGGATGTTACATTCTCCCCCCGTTAAGAGAATTCCGTCCCGGAATTCAGTTCAAGTTGTCCATTACAATAATATTCTTGAACAGGGCGGGTTGTTTGCGCTTCATGAGATCTCCTCTTCCCTAAGTGAACCCAGGTTCATGCTAGGTTCCCGCTTAGTGCTCTAACGATTACAGTATCACAGTCCAACTGTGGCTAAGCTCTTGGGCATCCCACTTTGATACATTTATCGGTTTCCCGAAATAGTAGAGCTTAACGTCAACCGAACTTCCGTCGGTCGAGGAAATTGACAATGCTTCCTCATGCCAGACTTGCGGGATTCATCAAGAGCCCCATTTAAGCTCTTGCGATAATTCGAGCTTAATCGCCACTAGACCAATTTTGATCGATACCTCCGTGCCACTGGAGTATCAAAAATTTGGCCTACTATAATTTCTATGCTTACCAACACTCTCCCAGAGTATGGCTCTCAGTGTAAACCTATTATCAGTTCGAAGTTCTTAAGGCCTACGCCTTGTCTGTACGACTTCTTAATAGGTTCGCATCTGATCCGAACGGTTTCTAATCTGTAAGATTTATTGGCCATCTCTTGAAAACTCAAACCAGATTATGTGCCTATCTCCGCTTGTCATTCGACGTACTAGAGATGTACACGTATGCCCTCCAAAGGGCTTTGAGCAGTACACCCCGAACGCTAGGATGATAATTCTTATCACATAGGAAATTCTGGCGATGAAGCACACGAACTCGATGTGCCACGGACATCAATCGTGACAACACGGAACAATCCCGTCAAGTACATTCAATTTTTCCGTAAATGACAAGCCATACCCATCTCAAATCGAGTATCCCAGGCTAGGGTACATAGTTTGTCAAACTTGAGATAGAGTGACTACTACAATCCGATATAAAGAAGTCGGCAATCCAGTGTCTAGCCACGACTCTCCAAGAGTACAGGTAGCTATCCACATGCCCCATCTTGGAGCTATGGATGAGTATAAAAAAAATAACAGGGTTCGCAACAGCAATCAATCATCGCTCAGGTCACATCCCGACCACGGGACCCCTCGGGTGGTATGGTAATGTCAAACAGGTGATCTTACCGCACCACATAATGATCATAAAAGTCCACTTGGAAACCTCGTCGGGTATTCCATTTTATTTATCCTTCGGCTCGACTCAATTTACCGTATATTTATCTCCCCATTAAGATAAATACACTAGGTTCTTGTCGACCGAACAACCACATTAAAAATGGGACTTCATTTCCGTAGGATCCTCTAGGTGCTGATTTGCTACCTCCCACCCGAGCAATTGTGGTTAATGGTACTAGGGCGTCTAGTAGGGACTGATGGAGGTCAAAGTTTCTTTGTCGCCTTCTCCCCTCAACTCCCTGACAGTAAGCAATGTATATATAACACCCAGTCCGTACGATTCCACAATCCCCGCGAATTAAAAGCCGACTTAAACACATAGGACTAGAGGCTCACATCACTCTGTCACATTGGTCGACACGAAAATGATGCATATAAATTATCACGATGTGGTTGCCGCAATAAACAAGGGATAGGATCTCGACCGTATCTTGACATGCTGGTCTCCACCGACACGGTATACAGAACACCGGTAGCTACCCAAAACTAGGGTATCTAGTACCTGTTCCGTTATATGTGCCTCATGGGCACTGGTGTCCTATCGATATTAGCAACCTAGTAAGTCAATTCTGGATAATCCAGGCCACACGCCCTTAAATTGACTTTTAGATCCTTGGCAGAGATCTGAGTGAAAGGAGTCTTGAAACCGGAACCTTACTCGTCGAAGGTTCCATCCCTTCGGAACCTTTCAAGGTAAATGGCGAAATCGAGTCATAGATGCATGCGTTTGACATAGATTTCACATTTGGCCTGACGGCTTCACGCGCCCAAGTCATTACTTAAAAACAAACGACGACTGAGATCGCATCACAAGCGATAGTCCTGAGCCTTCCCATAAGGCATCCCATTCGATGACCCAGTTAGTCACATATATGGGCGCGATATGTAAACCTTCAAGCTCATCCTGATTAGTCAGGTACCATACGCCCTGACTGGTAGCTCACATTACTATGGTGCCCTCAATAGTGTCTGTCCAAGACAAAAGATTTTGCTCTAGCGCGAGCAAATGCTACAAAAGGATAACTAGGAACACTAGTATCGACCCAAGGTCGAAATGGTTCCATTATCCCAAGCACTTACGCAACAATGTCAAGACAAGATGAACCTACCATCAGAGGATTAACAACATTAATCGGAGGGCCGAGACGATCAACCATCTCAACACGGTAGGGTAGCACCTTTATAGAGTAGACAATGCTACACGCCCTTCTGGATTCAGGGTTACACAAAACCTCCGAGATCATGTACCAGGGACTCCACCAATGCACACGCCATGGGTGGGTCCACCATGGTATTTCCATAATCATCAGTATGACGCGCCGGCTTGTATGTCGTCAAACGAATCCACTGGGACGAGCAATAATGAATTGAGTCCTTCAACTCTTACTAGTCCCAGGGGTATGGGTCACAATATCGCTCACAGTTACTCGATACCTTTAGGTTCGAGACGTATTCGAAATCCCTTATCACGAAGACGATCCTCGTCTCGTCGTGTGTGGATCCCGGGATTTCTTATCAACATTGGTTTGCATAGCCGATCGCTAGTCGACCATATTGCGCGTAAAAGGTTAAGGCTGGACATGGCATCACTGATGCCTTAGATTCTGAAGATGTGACGATCTTGACTGAGTGAGAATGTCAAGGGTCGACTACACATGAGCTAACACTCAAACTAGAGTGTGTTGGTATGACTTCCAGAAAGTCCGTTGAGCACCCGAAATCTTACATAATCCATGTTGGCGCTACACAATCAAACAAACATAACAGTGACAGCAACGAGGGGTTTGGGTGATGTCTCCAGCCCGAGGGAACCAAGAGCGAAACAAACGACAAGTCATCACATCATCAAGGCAATCCAACAGCTGCAGCAATACATCCATGGAGCAACACGATAGTATAAATAACACAACCTGACAGCAACACATCCACGAAGTACATCAACTAGGGAACACCGCACCGGAACAACATGACGACCGTGAAGCATGACGACAAGGCAACACCGCAACAAGATCAATGCGACAAATACGGAAACACGACAACAAGGCTACGCTACTGCAGGAGCAGCACAACAACAAGAATGCATAGTCGACAACGCAACTCAACGCAACCACATGGGTACGGAATCGGCAAATAATGCAACTACAATCGCTAAGGGTGACACAGCAGCATGAATGCACACGACAATATGACACTCAATATGGAAAATCCCCCAGTCCACATCAACAGAAAGCTCCGTTATGGTGAGCACGCATCCCGGTGCGTCTCAGCTCACTTGTTGGGGCGGGATTTATATCCATGCCTTCGACCTTAAACCTATCCTCCATAGACTCAATGGTAGGAACGATTGAGTCAACCAAGGTATCCGTAGTCGTAACAGGAATGGAAACGATGGGTTCCGCATAATTTAGCAAACTTGCCAGACCAATTTTGCTCTTAGGGAGAACGATCGTAGGCTCAATATCAGTCATTCGAATAATGGCAACTGCAACATTGTCAGACTCAACCCAAGCCTGAGAATCATCGTCAATATCACTCTTGGCAGGAGTCCAAGGAATGATAACGAGTAGTTCAATGAAAGCCTCGAAGAAAATGGAAGTAACAACAACGAACTCTATGGAGATACAGACATGGTCATAGTAGCTTGACAACGGTCATAGAGACATCTTCGTTAACGACATTCACCTTTGCAGGAGCTTCAAATACATCAACAGCATCAGCTCGAGAAGCGCCATAGAAACAACATCAAGCCCATCATGGACTATAGAGACTATGACAACCATAAGCTCAACAACAGACATGGAAACAACGGCATCAAGCCCGATAAGTGCTACAGATTCACTGACAACAACAAACTCAGCAAGAGCTACACACTTAGCAAAAACATCGAGATCTACTTGAGCCATAGATCAATAACAGCCGCAGCGACATCAGGCTCGGCCGGAGCCTTAGACTAGTCGTAGTCATTATATGTGGGGTAACTAGTATCCATAGGACCTAAAAACCAACCACCGTCTATCCCAATATCAAGGATAGTGGTCATTACGAAAATAGCAAGTAGAAGTAGAAGGATCACGATATATCGAGACACCCTGATAGAATGAAATTGATACCGACTCTGGCAATCCAGCCGAGTCATCCTTCTCATTAGAGTCCTCTTGCATATTATTTTGGCCCTAGCACCGATAGCCATCAACTGGAATGCCTTTCTGCTACCTAAGCGAGACCGGTGGACCTTCTTCCTGATAGGCCACGCAGTGAGAGTATCGAAATACGACAAGAGATTTGACAGGTCACATTGTCCATAACGAATGGATCTTGCAACCTTAGTTTATAAACCACCGTGACGAGGGGAATGCAACGTCTCAATATCTATGGGGATTGATGGAAAACACTTCGCGTCAATTTCCGCCCCAAATAGATAAAAAGTCTCGTCGTCATGATGAGGGTGACGAACGTTATTGCAACAAGAGCAATGGAATTGTCGTCCCATGGGTAGGTTTAATTTAACAGAGTAACGTGACCACATCCAGTAGTCCTTCATTTGAGGGGGGAACTTCACTGTCAGCAAAAAGCGTCTTGCGACATTTGACAATTACGGAACACACTCTTACGATTACGATTCCCAAAGTGTGGTTCCACTCCCCAGGATTCATGACGGATTCAGGCACAGCACACGTATCGAACCTACTCTGGCGTTCATCGACTGAAGCGTGATTGCCAATAATCCTTGAAAAACAAACAGGAGGTAGATAGAGGAGTCTTACGACAACCTGTGCACCTTGGGAAAGTAGTATGACATAAGCACCGCTTTGCTAAGCCCATCACAAATCATCTTCCGGAATACGATCCAGCGCTATTGCAATGGGTGTTAATCGATACTTGAACACTCAATACATCGAGCAGTGGCTTCCCATGAGTTAATCGTATGCACTTCCGAGTGAGTCCATAGCCAAACGCCAACTGGGGCTTGTTGTTCCACTACACGCCGCCATCATAACACTGGCAATCGTTGCCGCGGTCGTGATTAGTGGCCGAATTTTTGACATCATCGAAATTTAGCAAAGCCCTCTGACTCGCGGGTGTGCAATGTGGCACACTGATTTCACCATCAGTCCATGACTGCATGGGCACAACCAATACTGTCGATTCAGACGAGGGCTATCGAGCCTTCCAGGTAACAATGATCAAGCTTCCTAACTTAGCAACCTCAATTCTGTCCTCCAAAAGGAGAAGAAAAATACCCGACTCTGGAAGACTACTTGGGCATGTGTTGGATCGAGAATGACTTATTTATAATAACAACCCAGCAGCACATGGCCACGATTCTCATATCTGATCCTCACGGGGTCCCGTTCCCAAAACGCACTGGTCTTGTAGGGACGCACCCTAGGTCTTCACCAGGTTCCAGGTATAACCTTCCACGCACCGTACTCGACATTTCTCGCTTCGGTAGGCCGTGTATACTTGTAAGTCCGCTCCTTTGGAAGAACTTTGTGGTGGAGGCATTCAACTCCTACACAAGGAAGCTTTCATCTCCCGTTCCTATCTAGAGCGAGGGTTTGCGTCAGATTATTCGCATGAATAGACGTTCGAGCTCTTCCGTGCTCGCACCTTAAAGGTAATGTCAAAGAAAGCTCATTAGGCTAGCTAGGACCGAAGTCAAGGGCGTCGATGAGACCTCCCATTTAACCCATTAGTCAATCAAAACCAAGACTGAATCTAAAGAAGAAGAACAACAAGACAAGGAATGATCACCAACCCCGGCCCTAGCGCCCACCAAGGTTACCGTGCACCCCAAACTATTATTACGTGTGCACCCGTAATGATAATTTGCGTTGCCAGGTAATCTTGTTGCCCGCTAGTTCCGAGCTTCCTGATCCAACAAACAAAGATTTCATAACAAATGACTCTTAATAGATTCGCCTCCACATCATAAACCATGGGGCGACATCCATTTGCGCGATAGAGATTAGTCCTTCAGATCATCCCGTCTACAGGTAAGCGTGTGAGATCGTCGTAGACTACAACATCCTTCCCACTTGCTGGTACCGGTGATCGATGCAAGAGTGCGGACTAATGTGAAGCGTGACACGACATCCTTACTGGCAAAATATCCGTACCACGTATATGTATTAACTAATCTTAGAAAAATCGGATTCCTATGCAACATAGACATTCTTATCCGTATTTTCTAATACTTCATATATTGACACACATGACTAGTTGGTCAGAATTTCCCCTTGTACATCCCATGTACAAATTTCTTTCTTTTCTAAAAATATTTTGTTGTGTTTTAGTTTGGAAAACTTTGTTTTTCGAGCCGAAACCGGTTATAGTCTAGATTTCACAAAATGCTAGTTCGCTATAACCTTGGCTCTGATACCACTTCTGTCACACCACGCCAACGGCGGAAACACGTGGCGCAACGCTCGAAAAGTATATCAAAGTCGAGATTAACACAAACAATAATTATTTAGAAAAGATCATATTATTAAGACATCATAAGATGTTTCCGTTGTTCCAAACGTACACATCCATACAAGTTTAGTTTAAACAAAAGGGTTTTTCGACTATATTCCGAACCTACGGAAAATAAAAGTAAAACCCCCAAAAGACCGACGTCCCCGTTTCCCCCGCACTAGCCATTCCTTTCAGCAGCCTAATTGCCTGAAAGATATGTTTTAAAGACACGTCAATATATACATATTGGTGAGTTCACAGGTTTTAATTTCACATAGCAAAACATTGCAATACCGGCATGTAACGGAAATATAATATAAGTAGTGTCATATATGTGGAGTAGCTAGCTCCTACATGACGATGGCGACTCCCTCCCGGGCCCATAACCAAACCAAGACTATACAACAGATTGCCCCGCGAGTTGCTTCTTGGACAACAACTCAGTTCAGAATACATGCACCTCTTGTCTTTACCGGGTTGACGCTATCAACCAGAGGTGGGCCTTGTCAGGCACCGATAGTACTACCCAGATATCCCTTTGGTTTCATTTCCCTGAATTAATGGTTACGGTAAACAGCGAGGTCTTACCCCAAGTGGTTTCCAGTTACCCAAGTACCCATCGTGCTAAATATTATATTCCACATGTTACAGCAATTTAACAAAACATATCTTTCCCCCAAAAACGTAAAAACAGTTTAAAATGGGGCCGTGAAAACTCACCTCAACTCAGCGTGCACAAATACCAGAGAATAGCAGATATCCAAGGTCAAATACCTACAGGCGTTCTTAGACGTATAAGTCACTAAGCCTATCATGTGTGTTTTACCGGCAAGTTGTACACCCAACTCCCAACAACACAATTGTTATACAATTCCCCGTTTAAAACATGTGTCTAGGTTCGTTGGTGATGGATTACCCCCGTTATAAGTTTCACTTAACTTATGTTTAATAAACATATCAACATTATCCTTGAAGTTAGTTAGGTTCGTCGCCGCGAACTAAGATCATTTCCCGATTTTATCACATCATGATCTTATTATTTAATATATATGTTTTCAATATATTTACTAACTCGGATAAACTTATCTCCGACTCGACTCACTTTACCGCATAATTACTTTCCCATTAAGTAATTATACTAGGATCTTGTCGATCGAGATTTCATTTTCCAACACTCGCCTCGACTCACTTTACCGTATATTTATTTTCCCATTAAATAAATATACTAGGATCTTGTCGATTTGATATTCCCTCGACTCGACTCACTGTTCCATATATTTATTTTTCCATTCAAATAAATATACTAAGATCTTGTCGATTCGACTTTCCGTTTTATAACTTTCGACTCGACTCACTGTTCCATATATTTATTTTCCCATTCAAATAAATATACTAAGATCTTGTCGATTCGACTTTTCGTTTTATAACTTTCGACTCGACTCACTGTTCCATATATTTATTTTCCCATTCAAATAAATATACTAAGATCTTGTCGATTCGACCTTTCGTTTTATAACTTTCGACTCGACTCACTGTTCCATATATTTATTTTCCCATTCAAATAAATATACTAAGATCTTGTCGATTCGACTTTTCGTTTTATAACTTTCGACTCGACTCACTGTTCCATATATTTATTTTCCCATTCAAATAAATATACTAAGATCTTGTCGATTCGACCTTTCGTTTTATAACTTTCGACTCGACTCACTGTTCCATATATTTATTTTCCCATTCAAATAAATATACTGAGGTCTTGTCGATTCGATTTTATATTTTAACTTGTTAAGTTCTCGGACTTAACTTAATTTTACGTGCGCAATCTTTAAAGATCACTTTACAATTAAGTTCTCCCGCGAATACGTTCCAACACTTAGGAAAGTGTTATATATACTTTTCACCCATGATAGTTCATATATTTTATCTCATAAAATATATATTTCCTTGACGTAATACATATATTCGTGTCTCGTACGATATATATTTTCTCGTCCGTTTTACATCTTGTCCGATAACTTGTTGTGTTAAAACATATTCATGTCCGAACGTTCAACTTATATATTTTCGCTCCACGAATAATATAAGTTACGTATATATATATTTTGTAGAAATAAATACTTCATGTCGAATATTATTTTCCTACTTCCGAAAATATATATGTATTTAGTTATTCATATCAAATTTTCGACGATATGATTTACTCGAAATTAATCACTATTAATTTCACCATATTTTTACTTGGAAATTTATAAAATAACTTTTGTATTTCCAAAATCAAGACTTAGTTGTTTTAACCCCAAAATGCTCCAACATTTTTATATTCCCATAAATATAAAAATGTTCATTTTTATAAAACTTTACTAAGTCTTTAAAATTACCAATTTTGGTAATAAAAGCCCTAGTTTTTATTTTTCCAAAACCTTTGGTAACTTGTATTTTTATAAAATCCTAATTTTATAAAAATAACATTTAACACAAAAACACCGTATTTTTGTAAGTCTTGGAAATATTTTCAATAATCAACCATTGACTATCCAAGTTTACATTTTCAACACCAAACTTTTAAATGTCACATTTCTGGACTTAACTTTCTAAAATGACACTTTTCACCCTTTAACTTTTAAAGCTTCCAAATAACACCCAAAACTTTCAAAAGTTACATTTTTATCCTTGAACTTCCAAAAGTGACAATTTCTTGCAAAACTAGTAATCTGGATTAAATCAACTTTGTCATGGAAGGTTATTATTATGTTCTAACTTTGTCCAAAGTCCATAATAACTTACTTAAGGATAATAATAGGTGTAATTTGGGTATTAAGTCCAATTTGCCCAAAATGTTAACATTATGTTTGTTTCTTATGTTATGTAAACTTTATATTTCAACATTTCTCACAAGATCAACATGATATTAAGCTTTAGATAATCATTTTAAGATGATCAACATCACTTTCAAGTGTATTCAAGTTACCATAACAATCTATGCTTTGATCAACATTTTAAACATGATTATGTTACTTTTATAAACTCAAAACATCATCATCCATCATCATCAAACCCACGACCCATGTATTATTTTTAGAACATCCATTTTGTTAAAAGAAAACCATATATCTTTTGTTTAAAACCATGTTCCAAAACCTATGTACAACTTGCTTTAAAAACATAAAAATATAAACTTTCAAGAACAAAAGCAAGATCGAGGGACTTACTACTAGCACAAGGCTAGGGAAGATTCGTAAAAGCACATGATTTTGGATGGGGTTTAGAGTGTGTTCTTCCAAAAGGTTAAGCTCCAAGCTTGAAACACACTAAAACGGGTTTGGTTTATGGATGATATGAAGATGATTTTGGATGTTGCAAACTTAAAATTGATGTGTATGTGAGCTTGCAAACTCACGGCTCCCACAAGAATAAAAGAAGAAGTTTTTTTTTTTTGGTGTGCAAGACCAAATGAAAGTCCATATGTAACATTTATATTCCAAAAAAAAATCTCTTCTTTTTAGTACATGATATCTTAGAAAAATCTTACTAACCATGCTTCCAATCTATCCATATCTTTCTACTTTATACACCCAAGATTGGATCACGATGGTGGGATTTTGGCTGGATTTTGTGGGATTTAGTGGGTCCCACTTCAAAAATATCTACTAACTAAGTAGTTACAATTGGATGTTATCGTCGGGGCTTCGTTCGGGTTTTAATCGGATTTTAATTATACGTTATCTAGACATTATAATAGCCTCAAATAACCCTTAAACATAGCCTAGTTTAAGTGTTGGTTGGATGGTTAGGCTCTGGTTGGGTGAAATTATTAGTTATACGCGTACCGGTGTGGTACGCGCACTTTATTCGTTACCGGGAGATTTGTATGTAAAGTTTTCATTTATGGTTTTGGAGTTCCAAAACACATTATATTTCATGAAAATACCCTTTATTTTATATCCTGGGTGTCCGGGATCCTTTTCGTTTATTTAGTTTTTACCGGGTAATCACCAACGTCCGTTCCAACACAAGTTAATTTGCACGCGATTTCGCCATGCTTCAAATTAAACACATGCATTCCTATGCATCTTATGGGGAATTTGCTATTCTCTAAGGCTAAGTTAATCCAATTAATTTAAATACGCACTTAAACCGTTAATTACATATACTAATTACGTACGGAATCACATCGATTTTTGCCGGATGTTACTAAAGGATACGAAGCTGACCGGTGGGTAATCGGACTCACAATGCGAGAATTATTTAGATATTCGTACACAGGAAAAGATTCCAGTTTAAAAGACCGTAACTATCGGTACCTTTGGACTTTCAGGGACCCGAATGGAGGAACGGGAAAGCCATAAGGTATCTGATCATGCTACACACTCTGGTAAAGGATACGAAGCTGACATGACGGTAATCGGACTCAAATTGCGAGAATTACGTACAGATTCATACACAGGAAAAGACTCTATTTTAAAAAACCATAACTATCGGTACTTTTGGAGTTTCAGGGACCCGAATGGAGGAGAGGGAAGGCCATAAGGTATCTGATTACCCTATAGACTCAGATAAAGAATCCAAAGCTGACCGGTGGGTAATCGGACTCACAATGCGTGAATGACGTAGAGATTCGTACACAAGAAATGACTCCAGTTTAAAAGACCGTAACTATCGGTACTTTTGGAGTTTCAAGGAACCGAATGGAGGAATGGGAAGGCTATAATGTATCTGATAATGCTACAGACTCAGATAAAGGATACGAAGCTGACCAGACGGTAATCGGACTCACAATACGAGAATGACGTAGAGATTCGTACATAGGAAAAGACTCCAGTTTAAAAGACCGTAACTATTGGTACTTTTGGAGTTTCAGGGATCCGAATGGAGGAGAGGGAAGGCCATATGGTATCTGATTACGCTACAGACTCAGATAAAGGATCTGAAGCTGACCGGTGGATAATCAGACTCACAATGCGAGAATGACGTAGAGATTCGTACACATGAAAAGACTCCCGTTTTAAAGAGCGTAACTATCGGTACTCTTGGAGTTTCAAGGACTCGAATAGAGGAACAGGAAGGATGTAAGGTATCTAATCATGCTAGAGACTCAGATTAAGGATACGAAGCTGACCAGAGGGGAATAGGACTCACAATACGAGAATGACGTATAGATTCGTACATAGGAAAAGACTCTAGTTTAAAAGACCGTAACTATCGGTACCTTTGGACTTTCAGGGACCCGAATGGAGGAACGGAAAGCCATAACGTATCTGATCATGCTACACACTCTGGTAAAGGATACGAAGCTGACATGACGGTAATCGGACTCAGATTGCGAGAATTACGTACAGATTCATACACAGGAAAAGACTCCATTTTAAAAAACCGTAACTATCGGTACCTTTGGAGTTTAAGGGACCCGAATGGAGGAGAGGGAAGGCCATAAGGTATCTGATTACCCTATAGACTCAGATAGAGAATCCGAAGCTGACCGGTGGGTAATGGGACTCACAATGCGTGAATGACGTAGAGATTCGTACACAGGAAATGACTCCAGTTTAAAAGACCGTAACTATCGGTAGACTCAGATTGCGAGAATTACGTACAGATTCATACACAGGAAAAGACTCCATTTTAAAAAACCGTAACTATCGGTACTTTTGGAGTTTAAGGGACCCGAATGGAGGAGAGGGAAGGCCATAAGGTATCTGATTACCCTATAGACTCAGATAGAGAATCCGAAGCTGACCGGTGGGTAATGGGACTCACAATGCGTGAATGACGTAGAGATTCGTACACAGGAAATGACTCCAGTTTAAAAGACCGTAACTATCGGTACTTTTGGAGTTTCAAGGAATCGAATGGAGGAATGGGAAGGCTATAAGGTATCTGATAATGCTACAGACTCAGATAAAGGATACGACGCTGACCAGACGGTAATCGGACTCACAATACGAGAATTAAGTAGAGATTCATACATAGGAAAAGACTCTAGTTTAAAAGACCGTAACTATCGGTACCTTTGGAGTTTCAGGGACCCGAATAGAGGAACGGGAAGGCTATAAGGGTCTGATCATGCTACACACTCAGATAAAGGATACGAAGCTGACCGGTTGGGAATAGGACTCACAATGCGAGAATGACGTAGAGATTCGTACACAGGAAAAGACTTCAGTTTAAAAGACCGTAACTATCGGTACTTTTGGAGTTTCAGGGACCCGAATGGAGGAATGGGAAGGCCAAAAGGTATCTTATCATGCTACACACTCAGGTAAAGTATAAGAAGCTGACCGGTGGGTAATCGGACTCACAATGCGAGAATTAATTAGATATTCGTACAGAGGA